>LOND01000221.1:37342-52280 GCA_014220965.1 Paragonimus kellicotti
TTTAAGACTGTGATCTATCTATAGATCCAGTTTGTCAGCAAGTAAGTGAGTTGTACCTACATATCAGAATTATTTTGGTAATATTGAGAACAGACGGCTTCCGGCTGGTAGTCGTAACAATCAAACTGTCTGGAACCTAAGATGATTCTGGTCACAAACAAAAAGTCACTCAAAACTTTCCGGAAAACCATAACATGGAACACCCCCTCCAGCTAAACATCTACTAAAGAAAAGCGCGCCCATACAATCTCAACCTTGATGTATGCATTTTACGACGGTAAATAAACGAGTCGCCACATGTATTGATTTTCTTAGACGAAGGCGAACTTTCGTCAGCTTTATTTCTCAACATACAAGTACACCTAATCGACTAATCCCTGTGGCATTGTGCTCGTGCATACCCATAACACTGCTAGGTCCTTCCGTTTGTTCTTGGTTCTGTGTATCCGAGCCAATCATCCAAACCCGTAACTTTATTTGCTGATATGGTTGACGTAACCTGTGGCAGTTAGTTTTCTCAGGACCGCTGATGGTAGTCTGACTCGTTGTTTGTCTGACTTTTATGCGACGACTGTTGTCGATTTTATTTCGCCGGTTTTGATTCAGCTTCACATTGCATCGCCGTATTATTTTTTCCAGCCAGAATTCAGAACTAATGGGTTTGTGCATACTTACTCAATCGACGTTGTAACCGACAGAGTGCACTTTGGCTTTACAATCGTCCACTGTGTTAGTATTGCGCGCTGGGATAAATCGCATGCATAGCTCATCGTTCATCTGACTGGCAATATAACAGTGCAACACCTCTCAATTCACTTTTTGATATCCGGGATAAAACCGTATTAATTATCGATCAAGGTATGCAACACGAAATAAATGGTTGTACATTGAGCACGAACAACGACTGGCGTAGTTGCTGGTAAACAAACCCCAACTTTTATTCCAACATACTAAGGATTGTATGGATTATTTGGTCACGTGTCAATGGGGATCATTTTCCAACAGAACAATACCTTCATAAATGTTTCAGATGTCACAGAAATGTAACTTCGGCCCCGAGGTCCAGCTTATTAGACAAGTCAGCCTGAAGTGTCAAATCGAGCGTCAATAGAAATCTAGGGGACATAATGACTCCAGCGAGTGCAATTGACGAATTAATCATAACGGCTCTCATTTTGCACTGTTGGGGACAATTTGAATTTGCAGTGTTCGCTTCAGGCCTCGCCTCCCTAATAAATGAAACAATCTTGAATCAACGGCGAGTAAAACAACTCGTAAAAATTGATTCCTGTTGTCTATAAACCTGGCAAGGGTGAGCTCGACATCTTGATCACACAGTTAGTTGTTGAAACTATAAGCCTGACACGTCAACATGTGCTCCAAATATGGAAGTTTTTATGTCTTAAATTTCCAGTCAATCAATGACGATGACATACAGGAATGCTTGGGACATGCTTATCAAAGGTCATGTGACGTTGTATAACAAGATTTCCAAACACAGTGGTAATCACAAAACTTCAAGAAGTAACTAAGTTTCTTGGCGATAAATTTTGCTCACTCTGGAAAAAACTTACACTAGTATCGCAAGCTCATTGTTGTACAAAGCCTTGCATCCGTGCACAGATGTGGACGGCCAAAAGTTAGCATATAACGAAGCAATAGCTAAGTTAATGAATAGTAGTTGCTTAGATCGGTTTTCTCAAGGTCATTTAGGCAGGTACTCAACCCATTATCATGAACATCAAGGGAATGGATAAGCACAGTTGTTTTCCGCTCTAGGTGGAGACGTCAGAGATCATAAGTAGGTTCTCGAACTAATAAGCCACCGGGACTGTATTTTTTGAAATAGACGACATCGCATTAGGTATCGGATGTAATTAATAAATTACTCTTTTATTGTCAGAACTAGAAACTGTGTATACACAATAAAGCGCAAGGCCCGCTCCACATTGTTCGTATTTGGACGATAGTCAAGAACATAGGAATCAGGGTGAGTAACGCTGAAGAAACGCTTAGAAAAAGACGCTACGGGAATTAGTATTCTTCCCGTATATGATCAGAGGTTGTGCAGTTGCTTGCCGCACGCTAAACGAAAAACCTGGAAATGACCTAGAAAATGTCGAAGCAATCAGTCGATTGTTTAAAAACACACTAGGCCGATCTTGGCTACAGGGGCTTATAAAAATTGAGAGGACCAAATACACCTTAATTGGAACTGACTGACTGAGCTCTCTGACAAACTGCGGCCGGCCTTGGGTTGGTCAAACTGATTAACATTAATTGATGGGTGACACAACAGTTTTAACGCATGCGGATCATAATTCTCCTACGTACATCCTTTAAAACGATTGAACCTTTGGTCAACGTCTGGTTGACTATATTGATTTCATCTTTGTTACGCTGTTTGTGTATCCCATCTGCTGTAATTATTAGCCACAATCTAACACTGATCTCGCTTTTGTGTTTTGCGCGCTTACGTATACCCTGCCTTAAATACCACCATATTAGTAACTGGTCTAGTGAAGCATCTGCGTTAGGATTGAAACCTTAACGATAAACCAAATTATCGACTACTCGCAAGCTGTCCTAACATGATGAATACGTAGTCAGTATCAAGCGCATTCCAACCAACGGAGTGGTAGATTGTTTTATTCAAGCTAGACAAGCTCTATTTAACTTAGTGCACATGTGTTAAAAGTGCGGTGTGTCTAAATGACATTAGTGCAGCATAAAAGAACTTCGCTTTTCGAACCCGTGTGAACCGACTGTTGCAAACCCCTTGTGTATTTTTTGTCTGTGAGTGCATGTTACGTCCGGATTACATAATAATCATACTGTCGATGATCCGCGTGAAATGGCTTACTTCTTTTAATGCTCTGTTTGCTCTTGTATTCAGGTATCTGTTACATGCAGCTTCTATGAAGCTGTGCACACAAGTCAGTCAAAAGTTCTCAGAAATTCCCGGCTCATAGAGGAAACAGATGCAAATTGAGGTTGCCTTCAAAGCTTGGTCGGAATGGCGTGATCAGCCCGTCTTCAGCACAAAATAACGTCATACTTGGTCACAATCTCAGACGTCATACTTTCCATGTTTGGCAAGGGCGCAGCAGTTCTGCGTTTCAGTGCACTTAAAACATTGAACAGTGGAGATGACAAAATAACGCAGTCAGCAGAGTGGAGTGAACGGTAAAAGTTCAGATGATGAAAGGTTCACGCCGTGAAGATGATCAGTTAGAGGTTCAGATCCGATTTGAAAATCTATAAAACCAGACCTGTCAGTTGACCCCTACTTCAAATGCCACTCTGGAGCAATTCAAATCAGATCTAGTAAACTGTCGTTATGGGAAATACCGACAAACTCACTTTTAGGCTTCATAGAATTATGTGTCCCTGCTAAACATCTACAAGCATTGAGAGCTCTCGGCGAACGTAAAGATATCCTCATGACACGTCCCGACAAAGTTGCAGGTGAGAAGGAAAGACTACGCCGATAAAATGTTGGAGATTCTCTCAGATCGAAGTAAATATAGTAAACTTGAAACTGAAAAAGACAAAATAATTCAGATTGAGGGTCAAATCGTAGACGGTCTTAAGCGACTTTTATCACTAGCAATAATTACAGACAACAGTTCGAACGACTTAAACCGACTGGCTCTATCATCCCCCGTACATACGGCCTACCCAAGATCCATAAACCGAATCATCCGTTGAGGCCTATTCTTGTTATGTACAACTCCCCGTACCACTCAACAACGAAATACTTAGCAGAACAACTTGTACCTATTCGCCGGCAACTGTGTCCACACAGCCTACGAGACACGTCCGATTTTGTTGATGACGTAGGGGACGTTAATATGACTAGTCAGTACATGTGTTCGTTAGGCGTCACAAATGTCCCGCTGTTTGAGACTGTCAATTTCATTTGTGAACAAATCGACCAATCGAACACTCGGCTCAGCATATCGACACCCAAGTTGAAAGACCTGCTTCTACGATGTACTCTCTAACGTCCAGTTTAAAGTTAACAACGAACTCTGACGTCAGACTGATGGGGTCACAATGGATTCCCCATTGGGCCTACTTCTAGCCGATATTTCCATGGACAAGCTTGAACTTCAACAACTGAGTCAGTCCGTTGGCAGTTTGTGCTTTTATCGACGATACGTAGACGATATCTTCGTTCTACTGAAGTCTGAGCATAATCTACCCGGTGTCATCCACTCATTCAACCAGGCGCACCCCGCCATCAAGTTTACTTCTGAAACAGAATCAGAAAACTCGTTTCATTTCCTAGATGTGAACTTGAATGGGCGCCTAAATGGTAGTTTACAACGTTTCGTTTAACAAACTGGGACTGACAATACACACGTTTTAGTAATATCGTGCTTTTGAAGCATTAACGAAACCTCGTCCGCTGTCTGACTAGTAGAGCAATGAAAATTTGCTCTACAGACACAACAGACCAGGAACTGGAGGACAGTCGCCAACGTTGCGGGAAAATAACTACCCAGATCGTTTCATAATCTGGAACATGATTGTGTCTTAGCCACGGAGTCAAATTACCACGGTAGAAAAGAAGATTGTTTTCATCCGTCTCCCTTTGTAATAGTAATGTTTTCACGGAGACACTAAACCGTGTGCGACTCTCCGCGCACATTTCGCGTGGAACGATACGCAGTGTTCACCCACGTCCCGCTTGCTGACTTTGGGCTGAATAGGACAATCCCTGCCCTCTCGACAATCCCATTGGTTGTATACTCATTGTCTAGTTGTACGCAGGATATGTAGTCGGCACGCGATGCGTTTGTCAAAATGGATCATCGGGAAACACCATTGCCAGGTGGTCTTCGGACGGTGTCGAGCAAGGTCATTCACGTGCTCGTTGGCTATCTGGAGATCGCTCGGGGTGACCACTCAAGTGTTCCGTGTTGTCTACAAAGTCCCGATAAATCACCCCAAACTGGTCAGACAACGGATGTTGGCTACTGCTGAATTGATCGCCTTTCGATTACGCAATCCGGTTGTGTTCGCACAAATATTCGTACAAGCCCTGTCGTTGCCATGGCCAAAGGTCACACCATCAGTCTGCATGCCCATCCAAATTCCAACCGATCAATTGGGGTGTATAGGGGTGGAACTTCACCCCCATTCATTCATCTGGTGAGTTCCACTCCAAGTGATGGCCATTCGAGGCCTGACATATACCTGTACGCTCTGTATATCCTAATGACATTTCTGCTAACACGTTTCTTTGTCTTGTGTACACACTGTTTTGATTGCTGGATTACAGTATCGTATTAATTCTGATATGAATTGTGCGAACAATTGTTTTTCACGTATACCTTTTATATGATTCAGTCGGGGAATTTTCTTTCCCGTTGAAGGGAGGTGGCATTAAGTTCTGGAACAAAATCCTGGGAAATGACTCTTCTAGGCTTATTGATTACCAGAATTAAGACAGGTTCACTATGTTGGGAAAGGAATGAAATTAATTCTTCCAAGTTCCGTAATACTGTAATTGAGCTGATCAACTGACTGCGTTGCGTTTGATCTCACTAGAGAAGAATTATTGGCGGTCAGTATGCACAACTGTAATCGGTTCAAACAGGTAAAACAGGAAATGGTTTGGGGTAGGTGAGTAGTTTCCAGTTGTAGATTTATATGTAAGAACCGTGGAGAGGCTGTAATTCACTTTGATTCACCCCGTTTGGTGAATTGGAGTGTTGTGGACAAGGACCATAAATATGCGCAGTTGGGAGCATCCACTTTCGAATTAGCTTATCAAAGCGACCGAAGCCAACGGACGCCAGCGAGCAACGGGTTACAACAAGTACCTGTAGTGTTACTGCGGTTTCCCATTTTCACCAACACTTTCGTAGCCCAGCCGTAAAAGTCCGAGGGAGTTAAGGATAGGAAGGCGTGGGTGTGTGGTTAGACTATGGCGGTTTTCAATTCGCCCAAGGCTGGTTTAAGCCGAATAGTATAGACTAGTAAGGAAAAAGTTGGAATTCCCTTAATTCTCCGGGGAACCAAAAAGAATGAAGGAGATTACCAAATTGGTCGTCTTGTTGGGGAAAAAACGATTATTAATAATAATAAGAGAAAGTATATTTCAACATAAAACTTGACCCACATCAGCGCATCCAGGTGAGGTGAAGGAGAAAAGGAAATTTAAAAAGTTTGGGCCGAAAACCTCATGGGAAACATAAACCTTCAGCATTACCAACGCACTAAAAGGGCTGAAATAATAGAAAACGACAGATAAAGCCCACCCATGATTAGTTTTTTTGAAAAGGGGAAGTTGAGAAGGTAAGTGGCCAAAAAATAAATTGATGGAAAAAAAAAAACATTTATTTTAAACTGATTTGTATAAACGTTGGTTTTGCGGGTTAAACGTTTTTTACCCGGGGCATCGTCCCACCTTGCCCCGGGGCCCCCAACCAAATGGTTTGCTTAACCAAATTTTCCGGAAAAATTGGGGAACCCAGGGGCCGGCATTTTTGAAAAAGTGTTCAGAAGTAATTTTTTGGGGAAACAATTCCCCGGGGGCCGGGGGTCCCCAAACTACCCCATTAGAAACACCCTACAGGTAACACGCGTTAATACGGCCCACCGAATTTCACGGCCTCAGAAGGCTGTCGCTCATTCTCTCTCTTTTTTGGCCAAAATAAATTGATGGGAAAAAACATATTTAACTGATATAACGTGGTTGCGGTTAACGTACGCATCGTCACCTTGCGCACAATGTGCTACCAATCCGAAATGACCAGCGCATTTGAGGTCAAGTATTTTGAAATCGCGTCCCCACTACCCATAACACCTACAGTACACGCGTAATACGCACCCGAATTCACGGCCGTCAGACTGTCGCTCTTCCTAATGAAGCTACGTTAGTTTATCTACAGCACACCCCACCAGACGGCCCGCTGCGACGCCCAGTCTTCCCACGGTCTAAAATCAGATACCTCATATTCCGTGGACACAGTGCCCCTGCACCGTTGCCCCACAACACAGACAACACTGTTAGATGATAGACAGGCAGGTTTAGTTTCATTCGTAAGCTGCGGTTCTTCCAGGCACGTATTTCCGAAAGTCCGACAGTAGCGTTAGTCTTCTACGCAGAGCTGGCAGCTCTTGACACACGAGCAGATGTGTCGACAAATTGTCACCTAAGTAACAGAAGTCTGCGCAGCCATTCAAAATCCAACTGCTGATACGAATTCCAGGCATAGGCGTAACATCTTCGCCCGAAGAAGGCTGAGAGAAAATGAATGTTACCTTTTTGGTATCCAAATTCATTTTGGACGCTATGAGCTGGAAAACTGTAACCGGTCGCTGACGTTTATATGTGTTATGAGTCAACAGCGCACTTTCGTGCGCATAGTCGAGTTAGGTAGCCGACTTGTGACACCGAAATGTCCAGTGTGTCCACATGCAAGTTTACTTTGACACAGTACGCTGGACGGCCGATTCCTCTGCTGATCAAGTACGTTGTTCATGTTAACTTGCGGCAAGAAGCAAAGTTTGCCTGTGCTTGTAGTATATCAAGCCTGTACCAGATTACCAAGCCCTCGCCGAAGCATATATATGTACTAAGCACTTTAGGCGCGATCAACATGTAAACAAGAGATCCATAACTTGACAGCGGTACTTGTCAACACTAGACTGGTAGCTCTAAAACAAACTTGGCGACTTAAATGACTTTAACTAGCTGAACTGCTGGTGAGTACTTTACCGAAGAAGCCGTATCGTGGAAAAGCTGAGCTTTTGTTGAACTCAAACTTGTGACAGAAGCAACATGTTCAGACCCGGCACGCTCTCTTCCGACTGAGGTGCGAAACTACGCTGGAAGTTCAGAAAGTTCATACTAAATCTAATTAATTATTAAACCTAGTATCCTATAGAATCCGCCAAATGTTTTAGGGGGTTAACTGTTGGTGTAGGCATTCCGAAACACTTCGCGCTGGAACTCACCAACTAATCAAGAGTCTTCTGCGTCGTTTCTTCGTAACACCTCAATGAGACACAGCCCTAATTCACGTAATCAAAAATGTCGAAGTCGTAAAGGTCGATGCAAACGATTGCAATTACGCCCTCATACATATACGCAACATTTTGATTAAACTGACCGAGTCACCTGGACATCCAATCTAATCGCGCATCATTCTCAATGCCTCGCAGTTCACGGAATTAAACGTCTTGATGAAATTTAGAAGCAGAACGTACGGTGGCCGGTTTCGTTTACAACACTTCCGGACATGTCGATCACCGAATAACATGCTCATTTTACTGAAACTCGTTCGAAGCCAGTACTGTCCCTTGAGAACATTGGTCTCCAAGGCTTCTACATTAAGTAGGTTTAACAGAATTCATGACAGCAACATTCCGGCTCAGCTAATCAGAGGAATGTCAGGATAACTGCTGGTACACTACTTGCTTCGTCTACTCTAAAACAATGGTACGAATATGGCCTGTTTGAACTCCTGAGCGATAGTTTCCAACCCACAGATGAAATGAACCAACTGGTGAAAGGCACGCACCAGAACCGGGCCATTCCATTTTCGTACGGCGATCCTGGTTATCTCTAAAGTCGTAAAAACCTAGTGCTTTGTTTACACAGCTTGGAGCATTCTCACGGATTTATACAGGACATTCAGAAGTGATGACCTTGATCTAAATTTCAAGCATGTTCACAATGAAAACTATGAACACAGAAATAAACCCAGCTTTCCCTTTCCCACAGCATTCTCTGATAACCCTTTTGGAAACTGGCATAAAACGCCTATTTTTCAAGGGGAATGAATTAAAGTTTATAAGATCGTAAAAGTTGTGATCACTTGTGAGAGATGTTTACGTTACGTTCACTAAAATATTCTAGCGCCTACCAGTAGTCAAAATATTACCCGGCAAATTTTTCCTAATTTCTGTGTTGTCAAACTGGAATGAGCTGCGGTCATCGACTATAGTTAACTCGACGTTCATTCTATCACCTCTCAAGGCGACTGGACTGGCTGATTACTACTAAAAATCCAATGTGGCTGAGCGTTTACACATGATAATTTTCCAGCCAGAATTCAGAACTAATGGGTTTGTGCATACTTACTCAATCGACGTTGTAACCGACAGAGTGCACTTTGGCTTTACAATCGTCCACTGTGTTAGTATTGCGCGCTGGGATAAATCGCATGCATAGCTCATCGTTCATCTGACTGGCAATATAACAGTGCAACACCTCTCAATTCACTTTTTGATATCCGGGATAAAACCGTATTAATTATCGATCAAGGTATGCAACACGAAATAAATGGTTGTACATTGAGCACGAACAACGACTGGCGTAGTTGCTGGTAAACAAACCCCAACTTTTATTCCAACATACTAAGGATTGTATGGATTATTTGGTCACGTGTCAATGGGGATCATTTTCCAACAGAACAATACCTTCATAAATGTTTCAGATGTCACAGAAATGTAACTTCGGCCCCGAGGTCCAGCTTATTAGACAAGTCAGCCTGAAGTGTCAAATCGAGCGTCAATAGAAATCTAGGGGACATAATGACCCAGCGAGTGCAATTGACGAATTAATCATAACGGCTCTCATTTTGCACTGTTGGGGACAATTTGAATTTGCAGTGTTCGCTTCAGGCCTCGCCTCCCTAATAAATGAAACAATCTTGAATCAACGGCGAGTAACAACTCGTAAAAATTGATTCCTGTTGTCTATAAACCTGGCAAGGGTGAGCTCGACATCTTGATCACACAGTTAGTTGTTGAAACTATAAGCCTGACACGTCAACATGTGCTCCAAATATGGAAGTTTTTATGTCTTAAATTTCCAGTCAATCAATGACGATGACATACAGGAATGCTTGGGACATGCTTATCAAAGGTCATGTGACGTTGTATAACAAGATTCCAAACACAGTGGTAAATCACAAAACTTCAGAAGTAACTAAGTTTCTTGGCGATAAGTTTGCTCACTCTGGAAAAAACTTACACTAGTATCGCAAGCTCATTGTTGTACAAAGCCTTGCATCCGTGCACAGATGTGGACGGCCAAAAGTTAGCATATAACGAAGCAATAGCTAAGTTAATGAATAGTGTTGCTTAGATCGGTTTTCTCAAGGTCATTTAGGCAGGTACTCAACCCATTATCATGAACATCAAGGGAATGGATAAGCACAGTTGTTTTCCGCTCTAGGTGGAGACGTCAGAGATCATAAGTAGGTTCTCGAACTAATAAGCCACCGGGACTGTATTTTTTGAAATAGACGACATCGCATTAGGTATCGGATGTAATTAATAAATTACTCTTTTATTGTCAGAACTAGAAACTGTGTATACACAATAAAGCGCAAAGGCCGCTCACATGTTCGTATTTGGCCGATAGTACAAGAACTTAGAATCAGGGTGAGTAAGCGCTGAAGAAACGCTAGAAAGACGCTACGGAATTAGGTATTCTCCCAGGTTATGATCAGAGGTTGAGCAGTTGCTTGCCGCACGCTAAACGAAAATCCTGGAAATGACCTAGAAAATGTCGAAGCAATCAGTCGATTGTTTAAAAACACACAGGCGATCTTGGCTACAGGGGCTATAAAAATTGAGAGGACCAAATACACCTTAATTGGAACTGACTGACTGAGCTCTCTGACAAACTGCGGCCGGCCTTGGGTTGGTCAAACTGATTAACATTAATTGATGGGTGGCACAACAGTTTTAACGCATGCGGATCATAATTCTCCTACGTACATCCTTTAAAACGATTGAACCTTTGGTCAACGTCTGGTTGACTATATTGATTTCATCTTTGTTACGCTGTTTGTGTATCCCATCTGCTGTAATTATTAGCCACAATCTAACACTGATCTCGCTTTTGTGTTTGCGCTGCTTACGTATACCCTGCCTTAAATACCACCATATTAGTAACTGGTCTAGTGAAGCATCTGCGTTAGGATTGAAACCTTAACGATAAACCAAATTATTGACTACTCGCAAGCTGTCCTAACATGATGAATACGTAGTCAGTATCAAGCGCATTCCAACCAACGGAGTGGTAGATTGTTTTATTCAAGCTAGACAAGCCGCTATTTAACTAGTGCACATGTGTAAAAGTGCGGTGTGTCTAAATGACATTAGTGCAGCATAAAAGAACTTCGCTTTTCGAACCCGTGTGAACCGACTGTTGCAAACCCCTTGTGTATTTTTTGTCTGTGAGTGCATGTTACGTCCGGATTACATAATAATCATACTGTCGATGATCCGCGTGAAATGGCTTATTTCTTTTAATGCTCTGTTTGCTCTTGTATTCAGGTATCTGTTACATGCAGCTTCTATGAAGCTGTGCACACAAGTCAGTCAAAAGTTCTCAGAAATTCCCGGCTCATAGAGGAAACAGATGCAAATTGAGGTTGCCTTCAAAGCTTGGTCGGAATGGCGTGATCAGCCCGTCTTCAGCACAAAATAACGTCATACTTGGTCACAATCTCAGACGTCATACTTTCCATGTTTGGCAAGGGCGCAGCAGTTCTGCGTTTCAGTGCACTTAAAACATTGAACAGTGGAGATGACAAAATAACGCAGTCAGCAGATGGAGTGAAACGTAAAGTTCAGATGATGAAAGGTCACGCCGTGAGAGATGATCAGTTAGAGGTTGAGGTACAATTTGAAAATCTCTATAACCAGACCTGTCAGTTAACCCCCACTTCAAATGCCACTCTGGAGCAATTCAAATCAGATCTAGTAAACTGTTGCTATCAATACCGACGAAGTCAGTTTGCCCATAAAAACCTTGTCACTGCTAGACATCTACAAGCCTTGAGAGCTCTCCGTGAACGTGGAGATATCCTCATGACACGTCCCGACAAAGTTGCAGGTGAGAAGGAAAGACTACGCCGATAAAATGTTGGAGATTCTCTCAGATCGAAGTAAATATAGTAAACTTGAAACTGAAAAAGACAAAACAATTCAGATCGAGGGTCATCTACAAGCATTGAGAGCTCTCGGCGAACGTAAAGATATCCTCATGACACGTCCCGACAAAGTTGCAGGTGAGAAGGAAAGACTACGTCGATAAAATGTTGGAGATTCTCTCAGATCGAAGTAAATTTAGTAAACCTGAAACCGAGAAAGACAAAACAATTCAGATCGAGGGTCAAATCGTAGACGGTCTCAAGCGACTTTTGCAACTAGGAATAATTACAGACACACAGTTCGAACGACTTAAACCGACTGGCTCTACCATCCCTCGTCTATACGGTCTACCCAAGATCCATAAACCGAATCATCCGTTGAGACCTATTCTTGATATGTGCAACTCCCCGTACCATCAACAGCAAGTGGTTAGCAGAACAACTTGAACCTATTCGCCGGCAACTGTGTCCACACAGCCTACGAGACACGTTCGATTTTGTTAATGACATAGAGAACGTTAATACGACTAGTCAGTACATGTGTTCGCTAGGCGTCACAAATGTCCCTCTGCTTGAGACTGTCAATTTCATTTGTGAACAAATCGACCAATCGAACACTAGATTCAGCATACCGACACCCATGTTGAAAGAACTGCTTCTACGATGTACTCTCAACGTTCAGTTTAAATTTAACAACGAACTCTATCGTCAGACTGATGGGGTCGCAATGGGGTCCCCATTAGGCCCACTTCTAGCGGATATTTTCATGGGTAAGCTTGAACGTCAACAACTTAGTCAGTCCATTAGCAGTTTGTGCTTCTATCGACGATACGTAGACGATATCTTCGTTCTACTGAAGTCTGAGCATAATCTACCCGGTGTCATCCACTCATTCAACCAGGCGCACCCCGCCATCAAGTTTACTTCTGAAACAGAATCAGAAAACTCGTTTCATTTCCTAGATGTGAACTTGAATAGGCGCCTAGATGGTAGTTTACAACGCTCCGTTTAACAAACTTGGACTGGGCAATATACAAATTTTAATAGTTTCGTGCCTTTAAAGCAGAAACGAAACCTCGTCCGCTGCCTGACTAGTAGAGCAATGAAAATTTGCACTGCAGACACAATAGACCAGGAACTGGAGACAGTCGCCAACGTATTGCGGGAAAATGGCTACCCGGATCGTTTCATAACCCGGAACATGATTGTGTCTAAGCCACGGAGTCAAATTACCACGGTAGAAAAGAAGGCTGTTTTCATCCGCCTCCCTTTTAAGAGTGATATTGCAACAGAGACACTAAACCGTGGACTCTCCGGCGCACATTTCCGGCGGCAACGCTACGCAGTTGGTTCACCACATCCCCCCTGCTGACTTTGAGCTGAAAGACAAACTCCCTGTCCTCGATCAATCCATGGTTGTATACTCATTTTCCTGCCGTTGTACGGCAGAATATGTAGGTCGCACGACGAGGCGTTTGTCAAAACGGATCAAAGAACACCATCCAGCGTGGCTCGGGACAGGTTCGACCAAATCCATCAACAGTGCAGTGGTTGCACATTTGGCAGATACTGATCACCGGGTTGACCCCACTCAGGCGTTCCGTGTTGTCTACAAAGTCCCGATAAACCACCCCAAACTGGTCAGACAACGGATGTTAGCTACTGCTGAATCGATCGCCATTCGATTACGCAATCCGATTGTGTTCACACAAAATTCGTACAAGCCCTGCAGTTGCCGTGGCCAAAGGTCACACCATCAGTCTGCATGCCCATCCAAACTCCAACCGATAACTTTGTGACGTAATGGAGGGTGGAACTTCAAACCACCCATCATTCACACTGGTGATTTGCTCTCTGAGTCACTAGCCTATCGAGGCCTGCATAAGTTGTAACGCTCTGTATGATCCAATGACATTCTACTAAACCTCTTTGTCTTGTGTACACACTGTTTTGATTTTGCTGAATCTATATAATTGTATTGATCTGATGATGAATTATCGAAAACAATTGTTCGTCACGTTTACTCTTCTATGATTCAATGGGAATTTTCGTGAGAGTGGCATTAAGTTCTGACAAAATCCCTGTGAAAGTGACCTATCTAGGCTTATTATTACCAGATAAGACAGGTTCCTACTGAAGACAAAGGAATGAAAAATCTTCAGTTCAGTATATACTGTAATTGAGCTTGACAAAACTGCTGCAGTTGCGTTGATTCTCAACTAAGAAAGAATTTTGCGTCAGATGCACACAACTGTAATCGTTCAAACAGGTAGAAACAGAAATGGTTTGGGTAATGGAGTAGTTCATATGGTACGAATTTATATGTAATAGAACCGCTTGGACAGACGGGCTGATATTCACTTTTGATCACCCCGTTGCGTGAATCTGAGTGTTGTGGACAAGGACCATAAATATGCGCAGTTGGGAGCATCCACTTTCGAATTAGCTTATCAAAGCGACCGAAGCCAACGGACGCCAGCGAGCAACGGCTACAACAAGTAGCCTGTGGTGTTACTTGCGGTTCCATTCACCAGCACTTCGTAGCCAGCGTAAGTCCGAGGGAGTAGGACTAGGAGGCGTGTGTGTGGTAGACTATGCGGTTCAATCGCCCAAGGCTGGTTAGCCGGATAGTAGACTAGTAAGAAAGTGAATCCCTTATCTCCGGGAACCAAAAGAATGAGAGATTCCAATGGTTGTCTGTTGGGAAAAACGATATTAATAATATAAGAGAAGTATATCAACATAAATTACACATCAGCGCATTCCAGGTGAGATGAAGGAGAAAAGGAAATTTAAAGTTGGGCCGAAAACCAGACATAACCTTCAGCATACAACGCACTAAAAGGGCTGAATAATAGAAACGACAGAAAGCCACCATGATAGTTTTTTGAAAAGGAATGTGAGTAAATGGCCAAAATAAATTGATGGGAAAAAACATATTTAACTGATATAACGTGGTTGCGGTTAACGTACGCATCGTCACCTTGCGCACAATGTGCTACCAATCCGAAATGACCAGCGCATTTGAG
>LOND01000221.1:67023-77182 GCA_014220965.1 Paragonimus kellicotti
TGCTGCACTCATTGTGACTCTGTTTAAGCGTGACAATAAAACGCGTGGAATTCGCGGTGATTACCGACTCACGCCCAACAGATTTTTTCTGCAGAGGAGTAGTGCCACTGTTTAACCAGAGGACATTCTGTATCAATTTCATGGCTCAAACTATTTTTCCAATTTCGATTTAAAGGACGATTTCTACGGATTCCACTTGACGAGGCTTCCAGTTCTCTGACAACGAACCACGCTCCTTTCAGATTGTTTGGGTATAATTTTCTGGCCGTCGGTCTGCAATTATCGCCTGCCATGTTTCAAATGTTATGAACAACATTATTGCGCGTGCGCCAAACATACATATTCAAGATGAACGATTGCATGTTTCACTCGAACGTTTTTGCTCTCTAAATGTTGCTATTAATTTTTTAGAATGCATTTTCGGTACGTCCAAGTTCTCATGTTTATGGTTTCTCGTTGATGAGAATGGTTATCGTCCTGATCCTGATCGTTTCTCACTTCTATCTAGGGCATCCACTCCAAAGACTTTTGATGGGTTTCGTACTTCAGTGGGTTCTCTTCAGTACTATTCTCGATTAATTCCTAATTTCACTGATAAGGCAAGATCTTTATTCGGTCTTCCTCAAAATAAATTTGTTTGGACCAATTTACGTGAACGAACTCTCCGCGTTCTGTTGAAGTTTCTGTCTTCCGATACAGTATCACGTACGCTCTCTTCAAAGTTATCATCAATATTGATTACCGATGCGTGCCCAACGAGTATTGGAGCTGTGCTAGAACCAGAGGACCATCCTATTATTTGTATTTCTAGACTTTTCAGTTCAGCAGAGCATGGGTACGCACGAACACAGAAGAAAGCATTAGCAGTTTGCTGAGCGAACATCAGACTTCACGAATACTAGTTCAGTGTTCATTTCGCCAAAGTCACTGATCATGAGGCCCTTAAAATCGTTTGTACTCCTGATAAATCCGTTGCTAATTCCTCTGCAGCCATGATTCAGCGATGGAGTGTTGCCTTAGCTGCATGTTCATACAATATCCAGGATCGCAATGCAAAGTTCATTATTCATGCTGACCATTTATCTCTGTATGCTACCTTCGGAGAGGGTGGTGATTCAGGCTGTTTATTGACTCAGCCACTTCCAGTTTCTCGTACTGATTTGATTCATGACACTCTGGAATATTACCGTGCAACTTCGTCTTCATTACGTACCGGTTGGAACTGCGGCATCCGGGAAAGGTTTTTCGAATTCTACAAACGTCTGTCTGTTACTCCCGATGGATTATTGTGTCTTGATGACAAAATCGTTATTTCTCCCACATCGCGACCCGCGATACTAGATGACTTACACTCCGGTCATTTGGAGATTGAAAAGATGAAATCATTGGCTCGTCTGACTGTTGGTGGCCAGAATTGAATGCTGATCTGTGTAACATTTCTAAAGGTTGTACTCAGTGTGTACACAAAGCGCAATCGCGACCATCAAAATGGACACCTCGGTCAATAAAATGTGAAGCCTGGCAACGAATACACGCTGACTATTGTGGCCCATTTTTGGACAAATACTATGCCCTGATTACACTTCATTCATATTCGCGTTGGCCGGAAGTTTGTTTTACGTCGTCAGTAACTGCAAATTTCATTCTGATCGCATTGCGGAAAACGTTCAGTCGGGAAGGAGTACCATGTGCGTTGGTCACTGACAATGACACTCAGTTCAATGCGCAGAAGTTTGAAGACTGGCTAAAAAAGGAGGATGTCGACATCTGCTCAGTGCACAGAGACATCCTCAATCCAACGGTACCTCTGAGAATTTTGTGCGTATTCTGAAACGTGCGATCAAGTGTATCAACCTGTGTAATTTTGAAAAACTGGAGAATGATGTGGATAATTTCTTGATGCAATATCGAAATTCTGACCACTCGAACAATTGGGAGCAGTCTCAGCTAAGCTGTTCAAAAACCGTGTTCTCCGAACCAACATGCTTAGTTTGGAATCAGCTGAGACCACACACAACACAGCTTATAGCCCACTTCTCAGTGCCACTGTTAACTATCAGGACGACAGCATAAAACTGTTGATTGTTAGACACCACATGAGCAGTATCTGATGTTCTGCATCGTCATGATCGTTAGGCTGAGCGCTTCTCTTCATTGTCGGCCTATTGAGAACACGTTTTCAGTTTTGATGGAATATGAGCTTAACGAAGTGTAGAATTGGTTAACCTTCAACCAAATATCAGATACAATCTATGGAGAAGATTTGGGTTCCTTTGTGTTGTGAACCCGAAACGACTCATTTGATGGAAAATGTTTCCTACTCCAGCCGAACACCCACCGGGAAGATGGCGGTGCTTCTTTTTGTGCCTATCACAAGTGTAGCAAAATGTGAACGAGCAATAGCAGACAGACCATCGGCGAATAATCCGCAGGTAACAAGTGCCAAGGTCTTCGGGGGCTTTGCGCATCTGCATTATTCCCTTAGTTTGCTTCGAGTCAGCAGTCGGACGCACAGTACAGGTAAGTGTGTAGCCAGCTAAGGGACTTGACATCTAGGATTAATAGAAGAACTCCTTCCCTCCCCCCCTCTCCCCGGATAAAACTGTTCACTCATGTATGTGCTAGGCAAACACGCTTAAAAATCTGTTGCTGAAACATTCTTGGACCGGCTAATCTATCTCCCTTGAATACTAAACCTTCCTGGGTAAGTTGATTACGGTCGAAAAAAGACACCGCAAACAACTTTTTCTTATCGCGTGGCCATCCGTTTCAAAAGGCTTCAGCCAGTCGTTGTTACGTAGTGTCTTCCGCCATTGCTGTTCTCGGGTCTGTGGTTTTCTAAGTTCCTACAATAGTGTCAGAGTGAAGCGCTTTGTAGCAGGATCCTTTTCCACAAGCTCTGGACGGCGTGTCAAATATGTGTATGTGAGTCTCAGATAGATAGATAAATCCGACGGCATATTTTTACATTCTGACTAGCATACTTTGTAACCTTCTCGGTGCAGCGGATAACAATATCCTTACTAGTAGAACTAACAG
Organism: Paragonimus kellicotti; assembly: GCA_014220965.1. Lineage (NCBI taxonomy): Eukaryota > Metazoa > Platyhelminthes > Trematoda > Plagiorchiida > Troglotrematidae > Paragonimus > Paragonimus kellicotti. The sequence continues at coordinate 70,063 of LOND01000221.1, forward strand.
TGTGTGATCGTTGTGAACCTTTGTTCTTCCACCAAACAGTGAAGTGCTGAACCGTTCCAGGAAGAATATAATTGCTATCATTTCTTTCTCAGTTTGCACGCAGTTCCGCTCCGCGGGTGAGAGGCTTTTAATTCTCGAATTTACTGTGATGATATCGCACCAAACCAGTTATATCGTCATCCCACTGAGTAACCTGAAGTAGGGCGGGATCTAAGTCATTCATTGTAAGGATCCCAGGAATAACTTGTTTGAATTTACTTAATGTTGTATATTGTTCTTCCTCCCACTTCCATAGTACTCCTTTATGGGTCAACTTGCGGGTGGGAGACATTAAGTTGGACAGATTTAGAAGGAAGTGACCCAAATACTTGATCATACCATTCACTCGTGACACTGTCCTCACATCCACAGAAGCTAGCGTCACGATGATGGCCCTTGTCTTCCCGGGGTCGATCTCGAGTCCGGTTGACGTTGGCGGATGCCCGTGAATGGCGGTCTTCTCTATTTGGAACGTCACTTTGTGGAGTGGTGCGCGAATTCCTTGATTGATGTAGCGTTTAAAACCATTTCCAGACTTCGGTCATCACCTACCACAGCTTCTCAAAACAACAGCACGTCATTTGAGACACACGTGACTCCTTTCAATCTGTCAAGCATCAGGATTGAAGGTTTTCAAAGATTTTGCTAGACACTTTCAGTTCAACTAAAAACCTCATCAAGGAGAACGTGCAAACTGAGGCCCTAAATGTGGCAAAGTATCTGGGCTGTTCGTCTTATTCTAACTGTCGAAAGGCCGAAGATAATTCTACCTCTGTGAAAAGCTGGGCTTGAATCAGTTCCGGTATATTGTCACTGATGGTTGGTGAACGGTAATATTCTCGCCGAAGCGCTTTACATTTATCATCTATAGCCAACGGAATCCGTCGGACTTGCACTGTAGGAGGAATGACATCGCTAGCCACAAATGAACTAACGGCGTTCGGCATGTAATCAAAAGTCAAACCAGGATCACAGGAATACCGATCAATACTGTCTCAATGGCTGGTCCATGCAAAAAATCATGGTGGTTAACGGTGATACAATCCATCAACTGGTTGTCATCAGCACTCGAAATGGGCGTTGAATCACGAACAACCACAAAAACATAAATTATACAAATCTGCCAGTTCGACGTATCAGTTGTACAACTGCGTCACTGAACCCAACTGTCTACTGCACAATATAATGCGTTGTGATCCGGACAGCAACAACTTAGCACACATCCAGCTACGCATTAACAAGGTTATCATGGAAGTGGCCAGTGTAAACTGATTTATTTTGCTTGTGTAGAGTGAACGATGGTTGTCTCTATAAATTTAAACAGTCTTCTATTGCTGATCCCGGAACGACTTGGAATGTATAAAACCTTTTAGGACGGAATCATAAGGTAAAAGGTGAAGTCCAATTGATATTACTGCTGATTTACTGAGTGGGTTGCACCACTGCAATACTCGGGGTCCTATTGACAACACTACTGACTCCTACTGGAATAGGTTTGAGCACTCGATTTCATAGGTTCATAGGTTTATTAATTGTTACGGTACAAATAAAGATTTTTTGGTGCGTTTTTCTCTGTGTTATCTGAGGAAACATTCTACCGGACGGTTTAAGGGTACAAAAATGGTGAACTGAAGTGAATAAAAGGAAAATTCAGCGGAGATTCTCCAGCTCAGTCATACAACCAACGGTCAGATAAACGCAATCGATGGTTTGTGGGGCTAGGCAAACAGGTATTTAAGAAACGTGCAGTGAGTACTGAGGTTTATTCAAGCAAAAATTATTAGACCCAACCGATTCAGACCTGGCCATAGAGTTATGTAATATGAACAAACCCTAACTGTGAAACAGCCCTGACCACGAGGTAACCAGTCCATTCCATAACCCGTATCTCATAAACAACAATCGTATTTCTGGACTCACCACGTAGTTTGTCAGCCAGTGTGAAGGAACTGGCACCTACTACCTTGTTTGGTTTTCTGCAATTCTAGTTCTCTCTGGGAAATGTATAACTGAGTTAATCAATTCAGTCTGATCTTCATACCGCGTAAAACGTTCCGTTAATGGTTGATAAGAGCATCTAGTTAAATTGTTCTATATTGTAATAATCTTCAGTAACCGTTTCCGAGATGATTTGTTTTTAAAATAATGGCTGTTCGCAAAGTATTCTTATTCTTATCGGATAACATGTTGAACAAAGTTTGCTCGATAGAATGAGCTAAGCCTCTTTTTGGCTTACTTTGTAGAGTTTCGTACGACCAAACCATGCACTCGCAATTGAACAATATGTAACAAACTCTAAGTCTGGAGTAGCTTCGAAGGAAAAAATTCTAAAGTGATACTTCGTAAATACACACATATCCTCTCTAAGTAAGAATCGGTATTTTCAAGGCTATCGCTACATATTTTCCAGACATTAGTGAACTGATCCGAATTGCGAATGTTTGAGGGTATTTAGTGGTGTAAATCAAACTGTTTGCTTATATAATCTGCCGAAAAAACGAATTAGTTCTGCCCATAAATGATGAGGCCGTGATTGAAACTTACCAATTTAAAGAGGACTTGTGTGTTGCTCTAACTCGAACAGTGAACAAGTAGGTTCACATGTCAAAACAGCACGTATATAAAACAAAATAAGTGAACTCTGAAGACATGGGTTGTACACGCGAAACGGAGGACTGTCATGATAAGCAGAATTGCATTGGTGATTTCTCTTGATATACAAAAATATTGAACCAACCGCCAAGTTTCATGCAGAAACCTACCCAAATTGGTCAAGTAAGATGACACACTTAAAACCACATCTGCCAACTTTCGAAGTATATATTAGGCAGGCATCTGCTGTTCCCCTCTGAAATGTCACTGGAGTGTATTTCGAAACCTTTGCTGACCAGATGTCGGATACCATTTTCCCTCTGACAGTAAAAGCAGCGGAAAATTATACGTTGCTTTGCCCTGGGTGATTTCCGGTGTGTTTCGTCGTGTTGTCCCAAGTGTTTTAGCAGAGAACGGTGAATCCTAATTGGACCTTTCCCATCTTTCTTTTCCCACACATTGTCCAGAAGGTGCAATTCATTGTTAGCTATTTCAGTTTATTTTTTCAAATTAGGTCCTGAAGGAAAGTCTTCAATCTGTTCTACATTATGTGTGTGTGTTAATTAGCTACAAGTTATCTGCCCAAGCTCAGTGCAACACGAGGCTTGACAATTTGGATCAGGCTTTGCCACAAACGGTACGATAGACGATGTGAAAAGCAGGAGCAGAAATTTATGTCACCGACACAGACTTCCGGAAAGCGTTTGATTCATTGACCCACTCATGGATAAGGCGAGTAAGCCAACGATGTAATTATCCGGAAAATGTTGCCTGAGCCATCTTACTAATAATGCTTATATCGTCAACGGAACTGAAGACTAGGACGAAAACTGGAATGACTCGTATGTAACCGATTTTGTTTAGATGAAGTGTCATGCAACCGCAGTCATTCACCTATTTCACGTACATATATGCATCAGTCCAATAGGCCCCGTATTACACACACTTATTTGCGATTGTGTACCTTAATCCTGTAGTTCACAAGATGTCTGCGTAACTCATTTCTATGACATCGAAGGCTTGACAGTATATGCTGATTCCCCTTCCGAATAACGGGACTTTCTACACCCACTTCTGAGTACGCTCATAGGGATGGGACTCCATTTGCACTATATGGGACAAATTACATCGTGTGAGATTATGTGTGATTTAGGGATGTTCAAGGATATATGGGGTCTGCATCGTAACTAAGATAAGGAATGTACAAGCGGCGGCAATCAAGATTAGCAAGCAAATGAAACGTGTTATCCGATCATCGCTACGCGTGCGAAATCTCAACCAAGCAATTAATTCGGGTGTGCTTTCATGTATTGAATACACTCTCCATTATATTCTGCCTCATCAGCAAATAAATGAGACATTGTTTGTAATTTATCAAACATTTTTTAGCTGACCATAGTGTTCACCAGACCGCAGTTAATACAACTCGACTGATCGAGTATAGAGAATGTATAATAGCCCCTACTGATATAACCGCTCCAGCTGAAAAGCGTTCCACAGACCTAAACTGAATTGTATTAGTTGATCCGGAAGTAGGATTTGGCATTCAGCAGTGATGTTGAGATTCAAGTGGTGGTGAACATCAAGACTAGTTTGACTGCATAGAACGCGCGTCCGATAGCTGCCGTGCAGTAGGCTTTCAACATAGTAGTACTGTCATCACCCTTAAAAACCAAAATCAATCAGTTATTTAGTGAATTGTTTGGGCAAACATAGCAACTAAATCGGTTTGTTGAGTTTCCCAACAAAAGCTGACGAATAGAGACGTTTTAGGGGTTTGTTTCTATGACGAAAACTACGTGGCCAATATTTGCTTCCAACGGATTTGTCTTGCGAAATAAAACAGAGTTCTCACTAGACCACACTTGTGAAGAATCAGCATAAAACTGTGACAGTTTACGCACTGTGCCGTCTAAGAGTGTTTTTGGCAGACAAACCGTAGCACGGAGTCTTCAGTACTATACCTTATGAACATATCTAGGAATTTCAAGTTGAACATCACCCACAATTGATCGCAGCTGTCGCATTCCCATAGACTTCCAGTCGGCCCCTTTCGAAAAGAAGCACTAGACTCGAGTTTCGCTCTCATTAGAGCTCGTCAGTAGTGCATATCCTTGCCACTGCCGTCTAGTGCTTCTTTTCGAAAGGGGCCGACTGGATAGTCTATGGGAATGCGACAGCTGCGATCAATTGTGGGTGATGTTCAACTTGAAATTAATCCAAATCCTCGACTACTCACCAGTAATATCTAATAATGTCAGGGTATCAGTATGCTGGTGCTCAGTGGGCTATTTTTGAGATTCAGCATCATTCTGCATCATTTTTCATACCAACCTGCAGAAGTAACTGGAACACGACGTGACGAGCTATGTATTCCCAGAAAATCTGGGTTTATCAACTTTTCAGTTGGTCAACATCCAGCTGAAAGTCTTATGAAGCAGCCATGAATTCTGTACGCTTCCAAAGAAGGACCTCGCCAGTGAATCAAAGGCCAGATCGAACATTTGCTTGGCCAGCCTTCACAACTCAGTCTGATATCAGAGTACGCCAGCAAAAATGTGTGCAAAGGGTGCACTGTGCAAACTGCTAATTGTGACATTTTGTTCCAGTGCGTTACTGAGAACCCTCTTTTTTGTTTTAAAGACGGCTGTATGTGAAATATCCTATATGAATCTGTTCTGACAGCGTCATCCCTAGGTATCTTCAAGCGATGACTTGATGCATTTATTCTTAATGATAATCTGAGTTTCCATGCAAACTTGCCGTATGAACATCTGTGAAGTGATATGCGACCACTAATGCCAGTGTTTGATTGTCCATGCCTTGGTCAAATTTTATTTTTCTAATCTAAGCCCGTCCTCATTTTGTACGTTACAGTTTTACGGTCCCCGCTATTTACATTTTTGTGCAGGGGTACTTTAAATGCCGAATAACCTGCCCTACCTCTACAGTACATGTCTAGTCTGAAACAATCAGTGTGATGTAATGACAGGTCAGGATCAAAATGCTAAACACTTCACCGTCGTTTGCCACATATACATGTTACAAGCTTCATGGCAGACAAGACATTCATCTGGTCCTACCTTTTCTACTCACTCTCTTGCTGGCTTACCATATCAGTGGCCAGCTTGTCACGGGTATATACTTGATGTTGTCCTCGCGCTCAACAAGCATCTGCCCGTTGCAAGCTCCTGCCCAATTTAACTAGACACACAAACTACTTTAACATGTCTCTTAAATTAATGTGTAAAATGGTTAGTCACGGTGACTAAGTGTATTTTCCTTTGCCATCTCTTCCATAGGAGGATATGCAACAGTTAATCCACAACATCGGCGAATCCGTTCTCATTCCAGAAGACGGAGCGTTTGTGGCTCTGTGGATACTGACTCTGTGAGTTCCCATGATTCAGTGCGAGGGCAGTGGCCGAACAATGATTAGTGAATTGGTATGCATGCAACAGGAGCTGATAGACATCTATGAGATTTGATTAATTAAGATAATATCCCGTATATAGATTACGAAATCAAAAGTAATCAGTGATTCACTTGAGTAAACTATTTGTAAAGGTCTTTGAGTTGGAAGATATGTTCAATGACCTGCAGTTTGTATATTGAGCTTGTCCAAACAAATTGAGCTGGCCGTGTCTAATACCCATTGGTATCTATCAGTTAGGTATATCAACTAATGAATATTTAACGTCTTAGTTTGAGATGGGAATAATTAAGCTGGTAGTTGCTGGACATTCATCCAGACCTATGGCGTTCCATTTAAGTGCAAGAACTATGTTCTAGTGATGTGCTAATTTAGATGGACCTAATGTAACAGCAGTGAAATCGTAATTGACTTGCGCGCTTCGTAAGCACAATGCCCTGAGTTCAGTTTGTGATGTGAAGCAGCATGAACTGCAGTAGGAGGGAAGCCGAGAAATTAAAAGACATTTTGCATACTACATAATATTATTTTGCTTTCGCTTTACGTATCAACTTGATAACATTCGACAGTTCTCACCAGTGATGGACGTTTGAGTCGGCCCTGTTCCTAATGGTATAAGCCATGATTTCGCAAGTTTTTCTGTAGCTCTGTAGCCCACCTGCCGTTCGATCCTTTATGTCACGGTCACAATCTTATCACATCTGAGAAGTTCTTTGGAACTAAACAAGTCTCACAAGTCACAACTTAGTGAAGGTGAAAACCACCGTTAAGCTTCTCCAAAATATCAAGGGGATATCTCTGAGAGCTCTTAACCTTCGGAGCGGCTGACCTTTCTGAATCAGCCTTTCGAAAGTTGGTGCGACCAACGTCAGAGTTCCATAACCAACTAGATTGTGAAATTTATCTCAGATACACACTTTCTGCAACCACCTTATGTTATTCCGTAAGGTGGTTTTCACCTTCACTAAGTTGTGACTTGTGAGACTTGTTTAGTTCCAAAGAACTTCTCAGATGTGATAAGATTGTGACCGTGACATAAAGGATCGAACGGCAGGT
>LOND01000221.1:83095-101778 GCA_014220965.1 Paragonimus kellicotti
AACAATCAGAACTTGGCTCTTTCAACTGCTACAAAATTCACCGGTTTGAAGTGTTGGAGGAGTATTTTCTTTAGCGTGGGATAGGAACAACTGATTGGTGACTCCGGGAAAGCCAAGTTTTTGACAAGGGCATAAGCTTCCATGCCGATGAAATGTAGAAAGAAAGCAACCTTCTTTTCTCGTCCAAATCAGATTTTGTGAGGCACCAAATGTCAAACCTCTCCTGCCTGCGACGCTAAATGTTGTAATTTGAATTGAACTATATAGAACAACGATCGAACGTATAAGAATCGCAAAACACAATTAGGCACAATAACATGGAACGTATATTGTCGAATCGTACGTATCAATTGTACAGGATATTGGAATAGTAAAACAATTGCATAACAGGAGACAAAGCATGTCAGTCATGTTCATCACGGTTTCATATTCAGCTTGTACCTTGCTGTAGTCTCAGCAACTGCTGTAACTCGATAAAAACACATGGGGCTCAAAAACGGTATCTATCAAAAAATACATGGATACACGGATAGCGAATGTAAACAGTGAAACATCAAAACTGTTCACGACGTTCAGTTGATCCATCACGCACATTTACGTTTGCGCCGTGCGACGATTATCCAGTCTATGTTCAACACAATGGTTGCTCACCTTTCGGTGACGATCGGTGGACGATCAGGCACAATCAAATTTAGTAAGCCATTGACTTGTGGCCTGCAAGAAATTGTCTCAGTTAGACAATGTACTATAACTTATTGATTCGCAGATAGCAACTTCTACGAAATATGGTACTTCTTAACGTCGCTGTGGAAATGATAAACCAAAACTACCCATTAACTAAGAAGACACGTGTCTTCTGAACAGGCCAAAATAGAATTCTTTTATTCGTTGTCATACACTAGGCAACAATATTTAATTTTCGGCATTCGGACAAGCATTACATTGAGGGTTTCGCAGCATGGAAGCTCTACGTCTTTCCAGGCTGATGAAGAGACGCAAGATAGCAAGGACGGACTGATCAACGAGACAGTACATATGGTGCGAGGCTACCTAAGGTCAACTACTTTGGCAGTCGAATCGAGCTTAACTCCACGTCATCATGGTAGAGGACTTTGTGTGTTTGTGATAGTCGCTTAATAAGTTTTATGTAAGCCATTTATGTCGCTGGTAGAAAGCTGTTGTGTTTTACGTTTCTGATATTTAGTAGTGTCTTTTCATGTGTTTGATTTACTGGTCATGACAGTCGGACTGAAAGCTGACGACGAACCTGTCGATCGTGTATTCCACGACACTCAATGTTGTCTGTACTCTTCTGTTAGTTTTGGGACAAAAGATGGGCTTCTGGACCGCATTCAAATCTGTTGAAAGGAATTGACTGCGTTGGGCCACCTTCAGGACGTTTACACACCGATTTTTGTTCGCCTATGGTAGGTAGGCTCCAAAATCTGCATAACTTCCCGTCAGCGCAACCCCCGTGACTTGGGAAAGCCATTTCCTGACGAAAAGCATTTGCAGTTCTGAGGTCTCTTTAGTTGCTCGGTCTACGAAGCCACAACAAAGGCTCAATGACTTCAAACTAGCCGATCGAGCAGGCCAAGGTAAGCAGACAATATTGGAATATATCTTGAAAACATCGGTGGGCCATAGCATTAGCGTTTAGAAGTATTTCGTCATTTTAGAGGAATAGCAATGAGGGTCAATGTTGCTGTAATAAGTTCCTTCCGCTGCAACCCTCGAATATATGATCAGAGCGACTAATTCACTCTTGGCAGTTGATTGGACAACTGCTCACATGCAGCACGACAAAATTATGTCATCATCCGAGAGTCTACGGAGTATTTTTTATCACACATTGCATTGTCTGTTCCTCTTGTAATTAACTGAGAACAGCACGTGTTATAACGGTTCAAAGTCATTTGACACCCAACAGTCCTTGACGAGTTGGTCAGAAAGTCTGTACAATTAATGCAGCATCTTTCAAACACTCATGGACGTGACGCAAAAGTTAGCCGCTCGTTGAGCTAGTTGACACTCATTATGACCACTAGCTAGCATAAAAAGAAAGCAGACTGGCTTGTAAGTGCCCGCGAATGGTTTGCTAATTCAGAGATAAATCAGTAAACATCTTACCAAAGAAAACCTGTTAGTGAGAGTTAAACATGTTGATCCCACCACAGGACGCAACAAATAACAAATTTGGATAAGGTATTGTTGTGGATTTTACGTTGTGGATTTCACCACAGTGGATACCTAAACAACTTCAGATTTCAAAGCATTATGTGGGTCCATTTGTGACATATTTATCTTATTAAACCAGCAATAGAAAAGGATCGTTTTCACATTTATCAGACCACCCTAGTCGCAGTGTCCTTGGATCATAGTCGGCTGCAACAGTGAACTTTCCCGAATTGAAAAGAAACGTTTATGCTTGTCATCCAAAACGATAGTAAGTGACCACTCCAGCCCGAATCGTCGAAATACGCAACGGTCAAATTTTGCTAATTATGAACACATTTCGTCTCGATTGAAGCAGACAGACACTAGCGTCTGAACAACGTGACCGTTAAGCTATGCGCTCTAGTAACAAGAGGCAAGTTAATCTAGATGATGTTGACCGTTTGAGGTGGAACTGACGTCATCTTTAAAAGAACTGCCCTGGTTTTGAAGATCAGTACTAGCATTCGGTGATGCTTTGAACGTATGTTTCAAATAGCGGATAGGTGAATTGACTAATCTGGAAAACGAACTAACTGCCAATTTTTATATCCTCATAATTGTCAGATTCACGCTAACGGTCATCACACCAAAATTAAAGTCGTAATTTTCCATCAAAATCTTACCTCTTTAAATACTTCTCATCGTAGGAGAATATGTCTCTTCCTTCTTGGAATACCTCCGCTGGACTGACGAGTTTGCAGTCTTGACCCAAGCCCGACAAGAAAAAATCCGATGCACAGTCGCTCCACACATGCACAAGAATGCTAACATATACGGTTAAATGACTGATTTAATCGATAGTGGAAAGCCGAGAATAAAATATTCATATCCTAACCCATCTTGAGTCACTTATGAGAAACGGGTCGGATCAGTGCCTTCAGATATCGAGGTAGAACTCAATAACTACACCCTCTAGCAACTCTCCAATAGGTCTCAATTCTATACAGTTTCATCGCGGTCCTTAGTGTCACTCCCCTCGATAACTCATCAGAAGTAAATGGAGCTCAAATAAAGATTGGTTTATATGACTTACCATGCACTCAGTTAGCCTCACAAAAAGCTGGGAACTCTGAGAGGTACGACCGAAAAATAGCCCGCAAAATATCAAGCTAGCTTACATTTTTGTCACGGAGTTGTATGAAGTGAATCGACACCACCTCATATTGCCGGGCTATCCATGTCACTAGTGAATCACATGCTCACTCCTCCATCCGAACCCTCGGGGTTGGGTGGCAATTCATAAGTCGAATTTGTGCGATTCAGGTCATTTTTCTATGAGCATGCCAAATGCGATGGTCTTGTACGGAGTCTGGCAAATTGGCGCTGGTCATGTGGTTGGTCGAGCAATATATGGCACTCAGACCTATCGATAACATTTAATAGCGAGGCACCGGTAACAACAAAAATGGTCCAATTTATTCATAATGGATGCATGATTGCGCACACATCCATAGTAAAGCGAAACTAATGCACGTTTCCTGTCTGGTTTTACTCTGCTTGAGTGAGGCTCACGGGCTCTGTTTACTTTTGATTAAGTTTCGTCAGAGCCTGTGAAAACAAATAGTATCATTTCTGCTATCAACAGAAAAATTAAACCAGATGAACTGCAATGCTAAATGAATTTACGCTCAAAGTTTTGTTTCCTAAATTCTTCAAAACCTAGCCAAGAGGTATATTGTAGAATGTTGATATTTTTTTGAAAGTGCGTCAATCGCCTGCTTGAAATACACCGTTCAAACGTACCGCTATTCGGCAAATAGCTTACAACTGTTCGCGTCCCTAGTTCCTGCGCTCGCAGATCTGTCCTCCGTTGTTTACTCAGTAAAGCTTCCATGACATCTTGTAAAGTACTTCTCGAAGTTTTGATGGACTTTATAAGCAGACTCACTTATTCATATTTCTAAAATGTAGGGACAGTTATTAAATAAGCTGTAATTGTATAGGCAGCTCCTCTTAGGTTTTTGTTCATGAATGTTACGTGCATTTCGTTAATATATTTCATTTTTCGCCATCAGAGTGATCCATACATGTCAAAATCGATTATCTAACAAAAGTGATAGACAAATAGAATTGAAAACAATGGTTATCTCAGCAAAACATGTGAACTCATATGTGTTAGGCACTAACTCAAACTGTATATCACATATATGATTAGAAAATATCCACGTTCATTCGGTCATCAACCGTTTTATTCTCAGCTTTAATGTGAACAATAGCTTTATGTGCTAAGTTTATTGACTTGCACGAGATCCGAGCGGGAGTGAACAAACAAAGGAACATTTCGCAAAGTAGTCTCCCACATACTTTGAGGGAAGGTTGAAGGATGAAAATAATTTGTTTCTAAATTTTTTTAGGAAAGGCGACAGATAGATAAGGCAAGCTAATAGAATACTTTGGATCCACCTTGATGTTAACATAAACACTTCAACACTTCTGCTTAGAAGGTAACGTCGCTATTTTCAGACCAACGATTCTGATACGCTTACATCAGTGTTAACCGATCTGAGTTCATAAAAACAATTTGACATAGAAGTTCAGTTTCACAATTTTTACGCTCTATTTACCGCACTAACTCCATCATCAACTTTAAACAGACGGAGACTGGAATCAACGCCAGTTAATTTTTGCCATCACCATCTTCAGTATACGCCAAAGGTAAAACTATTCTTAGCCAAGTGACACCTGGGTGCATTGAACTGTTTACAGAAAAAAGATTACGTCATAATTTTTAAGCAAGAAAAGAAGCAGGTGTAACATATCCGCACCAAATTTAGTACGAATGAAGTCAAGCAGTTTGGGCGTCGTGTTTAACATGTTATTGATAAATGGATTGTTAATGTGATTTCGATTACAACACTCCTGAGGAAGGCCACCCGAGGTGGTTGAAACGTAGAGTATTACAACTTGTTCTAGTGACCAAATGGAGTTTCCAAAGTGAATTATATACCGACCGCTAATTTGAAATTTATTAAACAACACCCAGGAAGATAAGACACCTACAATAAGAAACCTGATATACGAGACCATGTGCAGAAAAAAAAAACGAAAAAGTGGATTCTTGACAACATTTTTCACTGGAAAAAAGCAGCAACTTCTAGGTCTGCCTTTGAGATCAATTTTAGAGATGTGTAACTCGTCCTACCTTAATTAGGCCAAGTAGCTTGCCGATCTACTTGAACCTATCGGATTGGAACTATTGAACTGTAATATCTGCACCAGGCTCCAATTCACCGATCTACTTCAAGATTTAAACCTACATACTCAAACAGTTTTTTCACCCAATGACGTTTCGCTGTATACAAATGTACCTTCACGAAAGTTCATTGTTTATGTGATTTTGCCGAATGTAAAAGCAGACGTGAATATCTCGAAAGATAAAACAAGAGAGATTCTGACACCTCGTGCAGGCAATATTCAGTTTCTTTTTAGCTGTTAGGTTTACTGGCAGCAAGATGGAATGACAATAGGCTCTCCACTGAGTTCCTTCTCAGCTGGAGTTTTCATAAGCAAACCAGAGACTAATCATTTGGGTGTAATCAGTGAAGAGTTTACATCCCACTGGCAATGTGTAGATGATATTTTTTCATTGTCAACGAGGAGTGTAACTTGTGCATTTCTATGTGCGTTTATGAAATAATCCATACTAGTGTAGTGAGTAGGAGCGATCATGCTATACTACTCACACCACTGCTATTCAGTAGTGGAACCAGAGCATATATTTTGACATCGAAATAGCCGCAGGAAAAATACAAGAAGAAACATTGGAGTGCAGCATCGCATGAAATGGTTCTTGGTACGTAAGGGAACGTAAAGGAACTAAGCGTTGACGTCTGTGGCAGCCGTGACGGTCTGGGCCGAGTACCGTATGCAGATGAGTGTTTTCGTTTGTTGTCTTGTTGGAAACGATTTCTCACGATTAATTGCTCGATGGTACCAGCGTTTTCAGTGCAGACTAGATTGAAAGATACTGTCCGACCCACATTATCGCGTCGACCACAGATATGAATGTATTACAATGACCAGAATAACTTGGCCGTACCAGCCAGTTCATCCCTCATTGTGATACTTCGCAATCGGTGAAACTGGATACTTCACAAGGGGCTGAGTCAATAGCACACCTTTGATACCATCAATGTGGCTTTCTGGAACTATGCTCAGTCATGCAATGGACCAGAGGGCAATCCCGTCTATGTGCGTAAACCTTACTACAACTGGGCTGATGCACAACATGAGACTTCGATTAATCATTAGTGTCATGAAGAAGGAAAGATAGGTAATTCGGCAGCTACACGAGTACGTTGACATACCACAACAACCTGGAGTTGTTTATCAAACGTTTGTCTCTGATCGACAGTAGAAAAACACCTCTGTGCTCCGCATTGCAGACTGAAATGGTTTGTGCATTCTCCTTGTTGTGAATATTCACGCGCTTTACAGGATTGCAATTACCTAATAGAGTTGGATTAAGTAAGGAGAGTTCGAAGTGGTAAATGGTTCGATTGGCCTAGGCAAAAGATATTGTAGAGAGGGTTTTGTTCAGACATTTTGCGCTGAAATTAATGACTGCTGTCATCTAGTCGAAATGTCGCCAACTAACAACACTATCCCTCCCTCTCTCTCTCTCTCCATTTTCACAAACATCTGGTAATTACCTTATCGGCTGTAAAAGTCGGATTAACGGTCGAGATAGCAATGAGAAATATGTGACCTATTCAGCGGCGGTTTAAAACCAGTGCCAGGGAAAATTCCGTTTCGGCAACGCGTTCTTGAATACATAGTGTAGAGAAGGTGTAAGCCAAAACCGATCATTTATGCGAGGGCGAGTAAGCGACCTTTGGCCACACACCCCAAAAACCGAGCGGAATGAGTTCGCGGGGTAGATTCCGTTGAATGCAAGACGATTGAAGCTGAGAAGATGCTCGTTATCGCCAGTATCATGTTTGAATTTTAATAACACAAAATTTAATATACAACATGTTGCAGTCAAATATCATTCATTGCCTTTTTAAGGCGATAGCGGTTCTGTAAGTACAAACAGGAGATCTTATGTAATACTTGTCAAATCTTAATTTGCAGTTCGAACACATGTTTAATTCGATTGTTTATCCTTGTTGCGACCCAAGCTGGAGGTTATGCTGTTGTGTTTGCCACTTCTTGGGTTCACGCGGAACAAGTTAGATGAACCGCACAGTACATTGCTTAACTGAGCGCTGTCGCGAGCATTATTCAGTATAGTTAATTTAAGGTTTTTCACATATTTCGCCTTTTACTAATACGCATCCAAGACCGGTTAGTGGCGATCGCTGAAATCGTAGTCAGTTTTCTATACTGTCCCTTACCGAGGTTTTAAAACGGTAAGCCAACATGTTGAGTTCCATGCCCTGCGTTCAAGTTTGACCAGAAGGGATGTAGTCGGTATCGCCAATTTTACATCAGTTACCTGTTAATGATGATCCTGATTTGCACTGATCAACAAGATGCGTTGCTTTCGTTTTTCCATTTCGCCCACAGCATCCGAAGTTCTCCCGGAGTACAAATGAAGTGGGGAGATGACACTGATGTGAAACTGGTGCAGAAATGGAACCCACTTTGTCGTAGTCTGCCATACGCCACGCTAACTCATCATCCAGCGTACTCTAAACGGGACCAACTTCCTCCACGCCAAGGAGAGGTACCTGGGGCTGGATTTGAAGATGCATCAAATCCAGTTGCGTTGTATGATGTCAACAACTTTTTATGTGCGCTGAAGGAAGCTTGTGTTGGGACGAACGTTCAGGTAGATTCCGCTTTTGTAGAACTTTCTACTTTGGGCAGGCTGTCACGTGTGTTTTTATTTCGTTTGTATTTATATAAAATAGTGGGTTGGAGCTTTGCGTGAGGAATATCCTGTCGTTTCTTAGCATGAGTGCGCAATCACTGAGGAAGAAAACGGCAAGCATGCTTGCAGATTGAAAACAGTTCTTTCTCACACCATATGGTGGCTGTTGTAGATCGCATTTAGCCCATCACACTTGCTTCATTATGGTCAGTAGTGTTAGTCATTCCGCAGCTTTCTAGTTTGTTACGACTTTCGTAAGTTGCTCTCATTAATTTTAGCCAGCACAGATTATTCAGTAGGCCCACGTAAAACGATAGCACACTCAATATATCTGTTTCTCGATATGTGTTGATAGTTTGATGCATATACACCAACTGCAACGTATACCTGTATTCGGTGAGAACACACACGTGCCAAAGGCTTTAGCTGCTGACATGCCTATCTTGCCCTTAACGCATGTAAATGGGCGTTTGAACGGCCAATTCAAGCAGGATATTCGTTAGAGTAAAACTTTAGCTATGCAATGAACTGTTTGTTTACAGTTTATAACCAAAAGGTAAAAATAACGAAAATTGTTGTAAAAACAAACGGCCAAATCCTGAACTTGAATAGAAAGAAAGCCGCGGGTTGAACACTTAGGTTATTGATTAAAAAAATAGGTACTGACAAAATATGACCACAACGGCTAAGTTTCAACCGGCAAACCGGTATCTACTGAGTTTACACATGGGTTCAGAAGAAAAAAATATTGAACGGTCGACGTTCGTTCGTCTTTATAGGCTGGCTAGCGCAAGGTCGAGTGGGGTATATTCATTGCAAATGAGGCAGTCTAATCATAATTTTCTTATACTTTTTGACGAATGCTAAATGTCTTGACCACTGCAAACGACTTTAGGCGTGTTAGCTTAGTCATTAGATTCTTCACCGATAAATGTGAATGTCACTTCAGTCACCAGCTAATTACTTACTGGTACGTAAGTATTCTCTAGAGAATGCTGGTCACTTTAAGCCAGATGTAGGTAAGCAGTGAAATCCAGCTCACGTTCTCAGGTTCGTCCAGCCCGATATGGTCACGTTAACTGACACTCATCAAGGTGCCATTAAAAGCGATGAGGTCACCTGTTCTATAACACCTCAACATGCTGGATATCATTGACCTTAAAAACGTTAGAATCACTAAATGAATATCATTTAACCCAGATTGTTTAGGCACCCTTGTTTATGAGAAATTCGTGCATGTCCATCGGGTTTAGAGAACCATGATGCACATTTCTGTTGGCATGTATTATATTATTATAGGAGTTAATACAGAGTGCGTGTTTTCTGCCATGCACATGGAACAGTTAGGTGTCAAGCGATGCAGCCATACATGATGACGGCTTTTTCAAAGTATGCTTTCCACCGTCACTACTTCCTACAGCATCTTCAAAAATTCCCACAAGGAATTTATCTGTAATTCTCCTGGAGCACTTTAAAAGATTGTGTAAGTTCGAAACTTATGTGTGCTAAGTCAGGCCTCAGGCGCTTCGGACTTCATCCTAGCGTACTCTCGAGGTTAAACTAAATATTTCTCTCCGAGGATTGATCGACATATTTGGGACTCTCCATCTGCCGCATGCTGAAGTCACAAGTGCTAGGCTGTCTCCACTTCACAATCTCCTCCTAATCTCTATATTTTCTCCTCCGCAAAATGTACATCATATCTGACCACATTAATAGCCTTCACACAATGATGTATTTGGTTGACAACAATCGACCGAAGTGTTTTCCGAGGTAGCAGGATTTATCCACCAGGTTCTCACTGGTATACTCCACAGAGCTTCTTCATCAGCTTTTTTGATAAATCAACTATTTTCCGTTAGTTTTGTGAAGCACAGCTTTTGGAGAATCAACAATATGATGGCCATAGTATACAAGTGAAGGGGACAAATTGAATGCAAAATTTAAACGTGAAGACTGAACATCGACTGGTCATTGTTGTCACCTAATCTGGAATTTTGTTCGCGCTGATTGTACGTTCTACCGAATGTTAAGCGATGCACTTACAATCGACGATAACGAATATCATAACCGAAACATTGATACAATCAATACGATCAATCACAAGGTATGAACCTCAGTTAGTTTGCCTTCTCAGGGTAAGTCACAACAGCTGGACAAAAGAAGCTGTCAAGGATTCAAGTCGGTGGTGATAAACGCAAGCATAGACAGACAACAGACAGGCTGATAAATTGCAATCATATCGGCCTGACATGTGTCTAAATATCTCTTTCGAGCAGATCGATTAGTTCATCGTAGTGTCATGATACAAGTCAAGTTCCGTGGATGAAAGAGGGAATAACGGACGGTGACTAGCGTGTTTTCATGTGACTGAAATGCAATAGCCAAAGAATGCGAATTGGAGAATTTGGCGTTCTGTTTACTGGCTATGACACTGACAACAAGAAGGGATTAGCTACTCGGGGTCACGGGAATGAGCGGGGCAGGACTGATCGAATGGCACTGTGACATCCGTAAAAGTCTTAGACTGCTCGAGCTTCTGGCCACATTGGGTTGTCTCTGGGAGGTTCGGCCATTTTAACCGGTGAACGTCATGCTACATTGCACCCGATAGTGTAATTCGTCAGAGGTAATCAGATGAACACAATACGCACCTGGTAACGCTATCAGAAATTCTACCATTTCCTGTAGGCCAACTGAACGATTATCGTAAAATGCTCCCAGTCTAATATATCCGCACCAAATTTAGTACGAATGAAGTCAAACAGTTATTCTCAATCAATTTATCAGCTCCCAGTCTAACTTACGTGATCATTATCTCCATAATTCTGTTTATTTTTAGTACTTTGGTTGACATCAACCAACTATTGGGGGTTTCCGATATTTTATGAGTGCAACGTGCTTTAGTTATCGAGAGAAAACCCTACATTACTCCTCTCTGAAAGTCGTTGAAAATCAGGTGGTGAAAGAAAATAGTAAGCTGTGTTCATTCCTTAATCGTTTGTGTCGTTTTACTCGCTTCACTGTAACCTTCCTTGGATAGTGGAGGCCAGTATGGCCTAGGTAATCCCTCCCACTATTCAATCACTCTCGCCAAATATTGTGTATTTTCCCAAAGGCTAGGAAAACTACCAACGCCCACAAAAGATACGCCGGACCAATGTGCAGAAAAAAATCGGGCATTCATCAGCACTTCCCACGCGTTTCAAAGCTAAATAGTTCAAAGCTTCTTCTATACGTCAATAGTGCGCAGTTTTGTGGGAACATATACCTAGCTGATTTTCATGTTATCAACTGAGTGATATTTAGTAGCTAGGTCTACCTACATAGTATGAAAGTTCTGAGCTTCATCTCATGTGTACCTGAATCTAGATTCGCGCACTCACTACTCGAAATTTGGATTAAGCGTGCACAATAAACTTTAGAACAGTCTTTATCCACCAAAGTAATGGTGCTATATAACTAGCAGCAGTTGTGGAAAAATAACAGCAAATTTCGTAACAGGTCATTGATTTTCAGCACAGATCTGCGTACAGCTCCATGAATTTGCGCATGATGAATTACTTTTGATCGCATTTCACTGGTCGAAGACCATTCAATCTCGAATCATACCTATCTGAGGCCCACTAACACTAAGTTAAGAACTCATACGGCTGCTGAAGTTTTAAGAGATGTAGTTCCTGTCGATTTAACACTCCATAGCATACTATACCATGAGTTACAAACTGGAGTGCAGGTATTGCTTTGAGCGTCTTTTACATTCACAGTTGGAAAGGTTTTTTTGGGTACATTTAAAAAACATTAATCAAGTGTTTCTGACTTCTTCACTGTACCCGAGGTTTTTCGACGTTTTAGTCACCATATACCAGCTGTTACATTCACCCAGAGTCTTCAATCAACAGTCAACGGTCGGTCATATCACGGAAACTCCCGGAGTTTTGCTCTCTGAATGTCACTTATGAACGATACACACACCTGGTCAAGAAACATCTGCTCAGTTTACGGTTCAAAAGCAATAGGTAGACAGAGAATGCGAATGATTGATTGTCGAGATTGCAGCCAGTGTTCTCTCTAGTTGACGTTGTCATATACCTACAAATAGACTCAAACTGCAACAAACCAGAGTACTGGATAGCGGCCGCACTTTGAAGTGAGTGTTGGTGAATCGTAACGCAGATGCCCTTTGTTTCCCGACCACTGAAACCCAAGACGTATTTCTATTCGTCTGCCCAGCTACTCCATGTCTCCAAAACGGTGCACCACGTACACCACTTTGTAGCCCTGAAGCGTTGTGGTCTTCCTCTTCCTCTGTGTTATAAGGTATACAAGTAGGAAATTTCTGGAAAGAACGCCGGATTAATTACGTTTTTTCACAATGTGCCTAAGTGTATCCAAATACTATCACTCTCACCAAGAATACTTTTGGGGTAAATAAGCCCAGGTATTCTAGTCTCAAAAATTACATCTTAGTTTGATCATTTCCACGGAAAGGTCGAGTGCTCTTATGCATTTTCAAACATGTTTCCAATAAGTTAGTTATCTCGTTAATCTACGCAACTTTTTACGTTATTTTCACTTTTTCCTGGACGCCACAGGCCAGCAGCTTCGCAGTCATTCTTGCATGGTCACCATTATCCTGGGCAAATGTAAATGTACATCGAACACAGGCATACTCTACTCCCGTTGACCATGGGCCACATAAGAATCGCTGAATGCGGCCACATGTTACAGGTTATTTGGATTGCATATTAGGTGAACCATGAGGGCGTAATGTGACGTTGGCGGAACTCCTGGCTATAGAACATTTGCATACTTTGTTTTCTCGTGGTTGGTTTGTAAACTACGGGAACCTCTTTTGGAAATCATTCCCATAGTTCACTCCAAGCCGGGACTGGAACACCGGCAATTTTGCTTGTATTCACCGGAGCATAATTGACCGCTCATTAGACTGGCCGAATCCTTACAACAGAACGTATAGTGTTAGTTTGCCTGTTCCCCTCATTGGGGGCGTCTTTCTTCAGCTGTAAACTCGGATAAAGCCAGTACTAGAGAAAATGGTCAGGTTCGTACGCTTACATTTCTTGCAGCCTGGTTTAAAGGTTCGCAAAAGTATCGTTTCAAAAACGTAACACTGAGATTAATCTTGTGGGTTGTTGCCGAGTGAGTGTAGTTTAAATATAAAGGAAGACGAACGCATTGCCACCCACTAACAACCCTCCACTCACCAACCAGATATGGCAGCCAAATCATCGTACTCTTAAACATAGGTTTTACATAGACAGGCCAATGTGTATACAGAACATCTCACCAAGATTGTGCACTCTAAGACACACTATCCGGCTCTGTGGTCAGGGCTGATTCGTTTGAAATGTCCAATGTTCTATTTGATGGGCATATACGCCAAGATTGACGGCAGCTGCGTTTTGCTTGGCCACCTTACCATCACACTGTCACAGGCTGCCAGATATGTACGTCTGTCTGTGTATATCTCCACTGTTTGCCGTTGTTCTTGCTGATGATTTTTGTCTTTGTTCTTCTCTGGTATTCGTATGCTGTTTAAACATGTTGACAGGCTGTGAGTCAACGCATTTTCTCGTCATTTTCTCGTTTCTTTTCAGAAAACTGTTTTATTGGTAATAGTGAATCGTTCAATCTCCAATTAACACAAAGACAAAGGCTTTCAATCTTTCTGTCTCCCAAGCAAACATAAGACTATTGCTGACCGCAACTTTTACTTAGAGTTTTAACTATTGGCTGGTCTCACACAAGTAGAAAAAACACACGCTGGTTTCTTATTTATCTGCGATTGGATTCGTCGTCCGTCATCTGGTAAACGGAACGTGCTATGTTGAGTCAGTTTTGGCTGGGTGTAGCGTACTACCTCAGTTAATGTACTATTTATGCCTATCGCACAAAATTCAGTGTAAAAATTATCTTATATAGACATTAAAGTACTATGGTTATGCAACCGTGAAAACCTTCTCTAGTGCGCCGGCCCGACTTGCAAAACAGTTAGAGTACCACTGTAACGGGATTCTCATGAAGATGGTTCATCGGAACTGCAGGGATTGTGATGCATGATGCTATTATTTTGCTTCAACCCATCCAGTGACTGAAACAAAGGTGTACATCATTTATCATGGTAACAGTGTTTAGAGCAGGAGTCCTGAGGGTTGCAGCCAAATTAAAGTGATACCCAAGGTTAATGACCCTTTAGACAAAACACTGATTTCCACTGAGTCACTAATACGAGGCCACTGGTCTTCAAGAGGATCGGCGTTCCGTGCGTTCGAACATCAGATCGCTTCACCATTTTACTCTAATTTGGATTCCAGTTTATCTTTTCATCACACCTAATAGTGCATTACTTTTCACACTGTATTTTGGTATGTCAGTGGAAATTAAAAAACAAAGCACTAACAACCCGCAATGCATGTCTTATCAGGATCCCAATAACATGGATTGATTTCAAATATTGCAGTCAGTAATACACCGGCGTCGCTGACGAACCGGCCTTCGGGGGGAATGTTTGAACAGATTGTGGAAAACTGTAGGAATGGACAGGTGTTAAGACTCACTGATATAACTTTTAAGAGAGAATAGGGCACTGTGTTTGACATCGGCTCTGTTATGGGTTTGTTCTACACAGAACCTGCTTGTCGTGGTAGTTAGCCTGCTGATTTTTTAGAATAATTAGCCAGCTCATTCCACAAAGACGCTCATCAAGCAATGGGATTATTTATCCACATCATATCGATACAAAGGTTGGACCCATTGATGTGGTAGACATTTTGCTCGCAATAGTTGTTATCAATAATTAGATTCCAAGGTTAGTAGTCATGGTTTCTCCTTCTTCAAAAGTGGCTCGATAACACAGAGTCGCATTAGAGTTTTATAGGCGCCAGTCTTTTAACACTTACTACTGACCGACACGATGATTACAGCACACAATCAAAAATCTTCATCCTTCCGGTAGTGCTCAGTTAATCAAGGAAAATATTAAAAGTTAATAAATCCGATGTCTTCAAGTCGGTTTGTGTTACTACGATTTAAGGGCTCATAAAGGCTAGCGGAGCGTTAAAAATCAACCATTTTAACTTCAAACTTGGCGTCATTTACTTGCGAAGGAACCAGGAGAATTTTCTTAACGTTTTGGGTTTTTTTTGTTGAAAACCCACATAACTGAACTGTCACGTTTTTCCCTCCAGTTTTCAAGCGGAGACATTATCATCGAAAGTTATGGTAATTTGGGCAGTGTCGTTTTCAACCAAACCAGTTTGGGATTCACCAAAACCAAAGTTGCCGCTTCGACTACGTAAACATTATGCCGACATTCGAGGTGTCCAGCTGTTGTTAGAAATCTAAATTTCTTCTCTTAATCCTTTTCGTTTCTGATGTAACGCACGTGGCAATTATTTTACCTTACCTTGAGAAAGTTATGTTACCCGTTTGTTACCGTCCAAAACTAATATTATTTATCGATGCCCAACACAGTTTCCTCTATAGAATCGCTTAGATTAATGCGGTCCGCTTTTCGTCTTATCTTGTTCTTCTTCTGTGAATCCTTGAAGGATTGTGACAAAAAATAGTCAAATTGTGTTCTTTTATTCTGCTTCAAAGAAATGTTGTGCCAGTTTCTGTTGAGGAAACGTGATTTCTCGTCTACCTTGAAATTCAACCAACAATTGGATACATTCGCTTCATTCCATTATGTTTGCAACTTCCTCTACATTCCGACCACCGCACATGCACGTTAATTTTCTGCCTTTCGAACAAATAAAAATGTTCACGTCACGAGCTCATGAAGTGATTTTTAAATAGTAGTCCCAGTAGACGGTAGAACAAGTATTGATCACGCAAACATTGTTCGCACGGAAGGA
Source organism: Paragonimus kellicotti (assembly GCA_014220965.1). NCBI lineage: Eukaryota > Metazoa > Platyhelminthes > Trematoda > Plagiorchiida > Troglotrematidae > Paragonimus > Paragonimus kellicotti. The sequence continues at coordinate 99,011 of LOND01000221.1, forward strand.
TTTTTACTATATTTTCCCAACTTGGCTGACGCTCGTTACTGTCGCCTTTCCCGGCCGGACTTTAATTTAGTTATCAAAAATTGTGTCAAACTGTTTATTGTTGGAGAAGGTATCTTAAGACCGAGCATGCGTGTTCGGCATTGGAAATAAATGGTTCGAGCATCATCTAACCTTTAAACTATAAAACCGCGGCGAGCCACCGTGTGGGGCTGAGCAATTCTTCAAAATATACCCAGGTATCTTGTTGTTGTCTCATCGGTTTTTCTTTTACCGTCACGAGAAAATAAGCTAAAGTACGATGAGTTGTACGAAACGAAATAACACAGACACTTCCCGGTATAAGCATGCAATATTTCGAAATCTTTTATTGAGTTTATTTCCTATTGCCATACGACAACATCAACTCAATTAATTCCCTTGAATGTAATAACTACGTGGCTGCACTGGAGTGCAACGTGGTAGTTGAGAATACGTTAATAGTAATCGGAAATGTACTTAGCTCAAACCCAGAGCTAGTTTCTACGCAGTAGTAATAACGCAGCACGCTAGCCAACGAAATCGTAATGTAATCAGTATCTGTACAACGTAATTATTCATGCAGTAAACAACAATAGCACACAGATGTTCCGTTATGAGTTACAATAGCTACAACTCATCAGCTTAGTGGATGCACTGAAGGTTCAATTGGGACCAACCTGTACAAGTACACGCGGTTCGAAGTATTTGCTTTCGGATTAGCCAATCGCAACGCCCAAAACCAAAGGTCACCGACCCAAAAAGGTGTTTCACACTGCGCCGTTTACGGTTTCATCTACCCAAATCACGTATCCGGTCTAAACTCAAAGCATTAGGACCAAGAGGCTTGTGAATGGAGTTTATTTTTCCGACTGCGAATAAAAACGTAGGTCCTCTGACTCAGGCTTCCGAAAGGTATAGCCAGTGATTTATCGGACGACATGGAGGAAAAACGAATTTATACTTGAACTAGGAACGAAACAAAACTACAACACAAAATGGACCAATAAAGTTGACATCAGGAAATATAGCGGACCACCGTGACCTGAATTTCTGAAAAGAATAACCGGTGGTTAACCAAACGACGGAATTCGTTCACTGATACAAACTAAAAACTATATGACTGGCTTAACTCACTTGCGTCTAACGCACTCAACGTCATTTCGTTGACAGTGTATTGCGAATATGCTGATGATCTACCACGTTGAGGCGGCCAGTACAGTCGCTGCCGCATTCGTTACAAAGCCACATGGCCACTTCTCCACGATCTGTTGCACCTGCAGTCCCCTTGCACGCCACGCCCTTGGGTTCACAGCCACGTAACTGTCGCTCACTGAACATTCGGACACAAATCCAGATTTCGTACTTCAAGACAGTCTGGTTCAAAGATGCGTCCATAGGCAACTTATTAAAGCTCCTACAACGCGAAGAACCAACTTGGGTAACATCGTGGTGTCGAAAATTGTGGCCACTATCGTTCCGCTCACTTGTTTTCAGCTACCCGCACAACTGCTCTGGGATATGCCCAGCATCGTACGGACTTGCTTCAACCAAAGAATCTGGACTAGCAATAACGTAGGTTCTGTCCAGTCCACTTTTGATCACCGAACCACCAAAGTATTCAGAGTTGCATCATACCATCGAATGTCTAAAATAAATCGTAGACACGGCGGATTGAAGCGTCTCAGATACCGGGAGGTTTCACTGACATATTATGATAAAGTGAGGTCAAAGTTCATTGTATGCAGGTCCGTGGTCCTATCGACACTGTTGCACACACAAACACAAACGTTGTAGGTTACTCATTTCCTAGATCGGTTGAATCTTCAATAGAAATAATTCATTTGGTTGGAATGAATGTCGAAAGTCTGCAATCAGGGTATACGCACCGCATACGCAAAGAATAGTCACATTCGAGTAGAGAAAACGACATATTTCTCTACACAATGACAATGTTACCTGAGGTGACGGTGGAAAGTTCAACGCTTCACACAGCAGCGCGCTGAATAGAAGAAATGTGTTTGAGAAGCAGGATAAACCAAATGGATTAATTCGTTCGAGAATGCTCACTGAAGTCATGAGAACGACAACTGAGTCAGTCATTTTCATTACAAAACGGTATCATGTCCGCGAACATCTCTCTGTACAAGCGAGAAATCTTTGGAAACCCTCACGGGTTTGTATTTGACCACTGCCGAAATGCGTCAACTAGATGGCGTATTTAAAGTTCAGCGAGGAGAATACATTAGAAGAATGAACCAAAAGCGGTGACGAGAGTGATAGTTGGCATTCAGCATGTTAAATGAAATTAATATCAAGAGGTTCATTGATTTCACTCATCCGGAGGATGTGAACGTCTTGGATGTTTTTTGCACTGTATATTGGTTCTGTCTTTTTGCAGGCATAACCGCTGACTGCCTCTGTGGATTTATTAAGATTGCAGGTCATAGCAGCAAAACTGTATGACATTAAGTCTACATACTCCTGTTGTATGTGTGTGTACATCCATTACAGTGACACAACGTTCACCTCGTATCTGATTGGCTACTAACACTCGCGTGATACATCGCGACTATGATTGGTTTAATTCTAACTCGTTCACTGGTTTAATGTCACGTGTTACGTCTGTTGTACAGATTTGCATACATGCTGTTTACGCTCGTTACGACTGCCTGGCGTTCTGAGTTACGACAAAACAAGGGACGTCGCGAGCAATGCTCACTTCAATGAATGCATCTGCAACATTTTGGACG
>LOND01000221.1:103479-123759 GCA_014220965.1 Paragonimus kellicotti
GATTGCTATTTGTACTCTCTTGGTTTCCAACTTTCTTATGTGCTTGAACATTTTTGTTAGAACTAGTATGTATACCGATAAGTACCCCGCGCACTGGAACGTACGACCCCGCTGCGTGCTCGCTTGTCGCTCCGCTCTTCTACCGCTTCGTCTTGTTCATTGTTCACTCTCCCGTTGGCCTCGCGGGTCGACAATATACACCGTGTTTACTCGTTGCGTTATTCTGAACCGATCGTCTTCGGTTCGCTCGATCCCACAAGATCCAATATTCCCTTTGAATGGTCCGACACCCAGAGAGAAGCATTTTCACGCGTGAAACAGATGATTGTTTCCGTTGTCAGTATCTTTGATGAATCCTGTAGTACGTTTGTTTCAACAGATGCCTCCGATTTTGGTCTGGGAGCCGTTCTTTCTCAAATTCAACAAGGACAGGAAAAGATTATTGCATACGCTTCACGAACACTTTCTGGTACGGAACGTAAATATTCAGCCAGTGAAAAAGAAGCTTTAGCCTGTGTCTGGGCCTGCGAGAAGTGGCATATGTACCTTTTCGGTAGACGCTTCACTCTGAGAACTGATCATGCAGCATTAACGACACTTCTCAGTCAAGGAACTAAAGGTCATAGACCATTAAGGATCAGTCGGTGGTATGCCAGACTACTGAATTACGATTTCCAAATTAAATATAGAAGAGGTTCAGAAAATCAAGTAGCTGACGCACTTTCCCGATTACCTTTATCTATACAAACTGATACAGACGATATGAACGAATTCGAAATGGTGGCTGCCATTGATGACCTGGAAATTCATGCGGTAACCAAAAGCGATTGCGAGAGCATACGCAAATGGACGATGAACTCCAACAACTGAAACAATACATCTCTAACGGATGGCCTAGTGTCAAAAATATCACGGACGAGCTAAAATGCTACTACCCCTTGCGACAGGAGCTTTCTGTGATAGACGACTGCATCATGCGTGGATCACGGTTCGTTCCACCATCTAGTTTAAAACGTGAGATTATGCTTTGTGCTCATGAGGGACATCCTGGAATCACAAGGACCCTTCGTCGTGCTAGCGAATGGTATTGGTGGCCACGAATGTCTTCTTCAATTGAGACCCTCATTAATGATTGTGCCCCTTGCCAACACGCTGATAAATCAACCAAACCTATAGTTGCCCCTGTGCAGCCAGTGGAATATCCTATGCGCCCGTGGGCAAAGCTGGCTATCGATATTATGGGACCTTTTGCAACAGCTCCTTCTAACAAACGTAACATACTGGTCGCCAATTGCTACTACAGTAAATGGCCTGAGGCACATATTTGTGGAGATGTCACGTCATCCACAGTAATTCACTGGATGAAGCACCTTATTGCTCGCTTCGGAATTCCTGAAGAGATTGTCACCGATAATGGATCCCAATTTGTCAGTTATGAGTTCGAAGAATTTTTACGTCGGCAGGGAATAAAACATTCACGGACTGTTCCTTACAATCCCTCAAGTAATGGTATGGTGGAACGTTTGAATCGCTCTTTGAAGGAGTGTATACAGGCATTACAGTTACAAGGAGAGACGTGGGAGGATTCTGTACTTCAAGCGTTATTCACTTATCGCACCAGTCACCATAGAGCGACCGGAAAAACGCCTGCTGAACTTATGTTCGGGAGAGCTCTACGTACGAAACTCAACGCAGCTCACCAACCTACAAATGAAGACAAACCTACCGAGCTGCTCCGGAGAGAAACTTACCAAAAGACCTATGCCAAGTCAGCAAGAACTCTGGCACCCGGAACATTTGTTCGCTTAAAGAATCAGTCGCACAACAAAGGGCAAATACGCTTTACGTCCCCGGTCTCCATAAAGCGTACTCTCGGACCCGGTACATACGAGTTGGATAATAACAAGAAAGTGAATCAACGTCAATTATTTGCTGGACGATTGACCCAGGGAGTCGCCTTACCTTCACGTACGGATCAATCCGTTGGAAACCCCCCAAATCCTCGTCGCTCATCACGGGCTCCGAAGTCGGTCGACCGTTTTATCCACGCCTAATTCGAAGCTGAACGAAAGGGAGTGATGTTGTATGTGTGTGTACATCCATTACAGTGACACAACGTTCACCTCGTATCTGATTGGCTACTAACACTCGCGTGATACATCGCGACTATGATTGGTTTAATTCTAACTCGTTCACTGGTTTAATGTCACGTGTTACGTCTGTTGGTCAGATTTGCATACATGCTGTTTACGCTCGTTACGACTGCCTTGCGTTCTGATTTACGATACAACAACTCCCAAAACGTATCCACAATTAAACCACAGTTAAGCAACAGCTTCAAGCTATTTAAAACTTTCTAACTAAGGCTCATTCACGAGCAGTGTTACCAAGTATTCAGCTTTTCAGGAAGCATTTGACTCAGCACGAGTGATCTAAGTGTATCACTTTGTTATTAGTCCAAGCGAACGGGAGGCGGTCCGTTTGTTGCTTGACACCGTAAAATTTCTAAATTACCTTCTGTTGTGTTCTTACTCGGGTGCAATCAACATTAAGCCTTACAGGCTATAACAACGGTAGAGAGAACACGTGAGTCAGTAGAAGTACATACTGTATTGTCACATTTACAAGCGGTAGCGCCATTCTTATGTGCGTGGACCAATGAGTCGTTGGCCGTTGAAGCTTCGACCAATCAGAACGCAGTTTTAGCCTTATCACGAGTGTTGGACGAACAGGCTGCCTTGACGCGTAAGCAGCACCTTCCAATTTCTCCGTCTCTGTCGTAATACATACTGTCACCGATTTAGTGTCGTCACTGCATATTATTGACAGGGAATTGGCAAACAGTGCGAACTTGAGGAAGTACAAAATAAAAGGTACAGTACCAGTCAGAAATTGTTTTGACCACAATTAGGTGAAAACGATAATTGTGAGGATAATCAAGGATTTATAACGGTATAAAGGTAATCGACGACCTGCGCAAGGCGTTTCATACAACGTATTGAGAGATCTACTCGATCAAACGTTTTAGAAAATTCTGTAAAAACCGCATGTTCTTGTATGCCCTCAAAAACCGAGTAGCAATTAAGTTGGTATTTCAAGCAAATTGTTTTCGAAGTATACGGAGAATATTACGTTACAGCACAAATCAGGTAAAACGCAAGCGCAACTTGTCACCAAACAAGCTCTCTGTGGCCGCCAAGGCAACCGACAATGGTGTGTTCCGTCCGAGAATTGTGGGCTAGTCGCGATCACGTATCTTAATCATAATTGACACTGCGCCCACCTTTTAGGTTTCAGAAAGCTTGCTCTCCCAGAAAGGTCTGCCGATGGTTTCAACTACTTAGTAGCACACTTCTTTATGACTGGGGAGGAAGTAAAATCGGGACAGGAGGCAAAAGACTTTAAATCTTTGCAAACTCACGTGTGTTACAACCGTTAATGTTCTGAGTACACCGATATTTCTGATGCTGTGTGCAGGTGTGCTTTTGTATTTAATGGAGAACGCAAGCACACACCGATTGTTGATAACATCAGAAGTGTCTCTATTTCAGATGGTCACCGTTAGTAAACGACATATCTGACAGATCCCAGGATAATTTTGGTGTTGAAGTCCACTGTGTTGTAAAACAGATTTAGATTGACACTAAACGTTTTGGACAGAACCGATTGGTAATGACGTCCAGCAGTTAGTACAGCTGTGGTTGTTCTGCTGCAACCCATTCAGTACCCGCGGTGTGTTTAGCAGTTTTCTCCCATTGATGCAAGTTATCATCTAGTCACTTCAACCTCAGGGACTTTTGCGTGCAGAGCCGAAGTTGATTTTTTTGAAAGGGTCATCTAACTTGCTTAATCAAAATACATCCGTCAACAACTTCGGTAAAAACGTTTAAAATCAACTGTACACAAGTGGTTCGTGATGGACATTCTATGATACGAATCTAACGGACAGCATCTTTAAAACATTCTGTACAGAACTGTGAATGACAAAATGTTTACACACTACAAGCAATTCAAATTTGAGCGGACTCCCATCACTACAGTCACTCACGGGGTGGTTGAATTACATGCAATTAATGGTCGTGCCTCAGCTTTCGGTTGTCGAAACGTTCAAAGAGCTTAGAGACAACTCACAGTTTTAAAGGTAAACTGGATGAACCGCCCTTTTGAATTATCAATCAGTTCACCAAAATCTTACCTGATTTACCTGAAACGATCTGCATAATTTCATCAGATATTACAATACACATGAGGTGTACAGAAATGAAACACTTCATTCAGCTACATTCATCACATTCATTGCAACTTGAATCATATTATGATTTTAGGTGATCGCCTCTATGTTTCAGTTGGAGTATACTCGAATCTCTGACTTCATTCTAAATTGGAAGCACTTATGACACTGATGAGATTCGGCAGTAAAAGTGCAAATCAGAACTCACTGACCTATATCACTATGACGCAGCTACTCGGCGTGACGACTAAGTAGAGATAACTAGTCAGAGTTTAAAACTCATACTGTAAGCTTAAACTGATTTACAAAACAATTCCACAGGACGAACTGGAATCATTTTTGCAATAAAACCTAGCTTCAGCGAGCTGGAAACCGAACACATTGGTGCTCGACGTTCTTCCCCTTACTAATTTATGTGGACTGTCGCCACAAGTGTTCTGATTAACATTGCAGTTTTGTAGCAAAAATGAAACAACTATCCAGCTAATTAAAACGGGTACTTGCAGTATATGTAGGATAGTCATCAACGGCAGCACGAAATTTTCAGATTGCCCACTCAAATTCGTACAGTTCGCTGCAGCAACGTGATGTTTACATCCGGTTTCTGTGAGCCGGTTAATCAAATGTTCAGCTACGAAGTGTATAACGTTTTTAGTCATTATCACACTGAACAAACCTTCGCTACTGAATACTGTGAAAAACGTGAATTGTGAATCTCGTTGTAGGGAAAATCGTAAAGTCAAGTTAGAACAGGTATCACTCGACATTAATGCATAGCACTTTTGCAAGCCCGGACGCGGGTTGTAGCTACTGTACACCCGTTGTCAAACCTCAGCAGGTCTCGGACAGACACCCCTGCAGACAATACATTCCGTGACTTTCGATGATAGTTCGTACGATTCACCACTGTGCGGCAAATGCCAGCTTCATTTTTTGGCAGCCAGCAAGTGATCTGATTAAAGAGAGTAATTTCTGAATTTCCTGGTGTTCAGAATCTACATCATCCGCAACAACCTTTCACTGCACAGATGGTATCACTATACGGTAGTCGCGATAAAGAATTAAGTATAGTAGCAGAGAATTCCACGCGTTAAGTTTAGTAGGCAGGAAAACTACGTTCAGAACCAGCACTTCCATCGCGTTTATTTGACGATAACACAGACGAAACAACGACGTGTGTCTCAGACCAGATAGCGTCCCAAAACTTGTAGTAGCTGCGCTAATAAGAAAAATGTGGAATGAACACGTTTACATAATTGCAGTGATCAGAGCATCTTATATGGGTGATGTTTTGGCGCTTGTCTACACAATGGACTCATCAAACGCACATACACTGATAACCCATATTTGTATCGTGACATTTGACAATCGATCTAATGGGTTGTCAGGATGTTACAGTAATTTAGGTTTTGGGATTTTTCAAAACTAGTGGCCGTCTTACAAACGGGTATGGCAAGGTGCTTTTACAGCGTTACAAATTCATACGTATGAGTTGCAGCATATGTATACACGTAAATGGACAATATAAAAATGCTTTTGATATAGCAAACCGAATATCTGCTGCCGCAAATACAGATACGCCGATAAAAGAAATTCTGAAACACTTTACACGACGAATGGGTATGACTGAGAGGAAAAATTTGTGAACATGTAATAATGCTTACAAAACGTTCCCGATATTGTTTTATGTACCATGTGTACATACTGTCCTATTGAAAAACGTTTTAGCCACTGCACTCTGTCTCCGGAGCTAGTAGTGGTCGAAAATAAGAGCGTTGATCACCAGAATTCTATTATCTGCTCATAGGAGGTGTTAGCTGGAACATCACTTACGTAAAACTGATTGAGTGACAGCGAAAAACTTCATTGGGAAAGTGACCTAGATGATCACGGTAAACAGGCTTGAGGTAATCGATGGACGTATCCTTACATTCGCCCAAGCAACTCATGATGCAAACACAGTTCTTCATTTGATGTACCATGTAAAGGTCCTCCTGAGAATACTGAAAATGATACGTATAAAAGTGCGGGTAAATTGGTGGGGCGTATGAGTACGCTAATGGTCTACAGATCCGAGACAACTAGCGCACTGGTGGCGGCGTTAATTGCAGCGTCATGTAGCTATGTCACCACGACCCATGGCACCCATAGTTCCTTTGCGTATCGCTCGCTTCATTTCACAGCCTCGCAATTGTCACTCATCAAAATTTTTGAGCCCGGTAAAGATGGCATTTCTTCAGACTGTTCAGTTCACGGTGAAGTTCTCCAGACATTTGAAATCAATTTACACCACGAAAGAATCGTTTGGATAACATTCCTGGTATCTCAGCTTTTGACCACCAGGATTTCGCTTACCTGCTTACAGTTGTCGGCACAGCAGCTGCTTCGGAATCCGGTCTTCGCACCATCCCGCATACGTGTTTACAGTGACTGTAACTTCTAACTGGACAATGTGTTATTATTGTGTATCTGCATGACCAATAACCCTGTATATAATACGGATCACATTACAACTTCGTCGACTCACCTGCTGTGTTATTGCGTCTGCGCAGAAACTAGCAGTAGGGTAAAGCTGAGTACGATGGCGATTGTTATTGCGCATTTTGTACTACCGCACCGTCCTGACCTGTGAAATTGGTCAGGCATCAATGTGGCTTCAGTCCCGTCCACGTCCGCTCACTGAGGCACCCCGGCGTTCGGAACCCCACCGGACCTCTGAACACCCAAAATGCGTTTTAGACATTGCGGGTGGAAGCGGCTCAAGTGAAGCATGTTCTGATGAGTACAACTCTTGCTGCCTGACAGTATCTTTGATGACACCATTGAACGATAGACAAGAACCTTATTGTTCATCCTCAGGCCGTGGTTCATCCAGACACGTCTTCCAATGCGTTCGAAATTCGGTGCTAGTCTTTGCCACACGAGCCAGCTAATAACGAGCCGTGGACAGACCTGTCGACAGATTGCTACCCACGTAGCAGACATTTCCGCTATTATCAACCATGTTTCCATTGATGCAGATTCTAGCTGCCTGCATAACACTTTCACTCGAAGGGGGCAGAAAGAAAAAATGTCTCAGCATTGTTTATATGAAGTCCAAAATTGGATGCCGTGATCACAAAAACCGTGGTCACTCGCTGAGGTTCACATTCGATTTGTGCAAATAGCACATTATTATGTGCGAACAACAGCATGCGCAACGCTGAAGTACGTAGTTGGCTTGGGGCGCCGAAACGTCGAGCATTCAACAAGTGGCCATTCGTGTTTCATTCAACTTGAAGATCAATTGTTGACACTTCGGCCAGGTATAAACTAAACAGAGTTGAAGCCAAAACACAGCCCTGCTTTGCATTATTAAAAATGTTAGAAGCATCATAGGTCGACCTACATGGTTTCATCCTCGCCCTCATGCACACACGCAACACTCTAATCAAAGTGATAAACTTACACGGACGTTTAAAGTTACCAAGCGCTATTCACAACGCCTCTTGACTCACAGAATCAAACGCACTGATGGAACCCACAAACAGAGCATGCAGTGGCCGGTTGATGTCATGACACTTCTGGCCCTTTCAAGCAGTGAACAACATGTCGGTCATACCACGACTAACCCGGAATCCGTGCTGTTTCCCAGGTACTCAACTTCGAAGACATCCACTTTAAGTCAGTTTAGCAGGCTTTGTAATGGACAAATAGATAAGTGCTAGACATTCGTCTCTGAAGAGCAACCGAAGCGTACTTCCAACAAACATCGAACTAAAAGGTCGCGATTAGGTTTGGAAACAATTGCGAATGGAATAGGCTTTAGCCCATTCTTGGAACAACGGCAGCAACCAAGAGTGTAAAAAGAGAGAATGTGAACTGGGTCTCAACCCGCTTGGCTGCATTCAAAAGCACGCCCAGCAATGAGTACGTAAGAACCTCCTGGTCCGTTAAACACCACTCGAAAGGGTGCAAGCGAAACGACTTTGAACAAATGAATAATAGATCAGCCGGTAGGGAAAAGTCAAGCACACACTGCGAACAACTGATTGCACAACTGAAGAAAGTGGCACTGAGTTCGTATCATGTCTCTTATCGCAGGAACACACAGAACCATGCGTACAAAACAAACAAACGAGTAAACGCTGTTGCAGCCTGTATCACTAGGGCAGCCATAAGATCGTTGGCCACTACAGTTTCTTGCTAGGAACACTCCAGCGCAGCTCAGCAGAGTGATGTCCCGATCACTGTAGGCACAATGCTGGGTACCCTTACCTTTGGGCAAAGGTAAGATCAGAGGAACTTTAAATTAGTAGTGTTTTCATTGTGAAATACTTCATTTTGCTAATCTCACGTAACTACCGCACTAGACCGCACTGTGCATTTTTTGGTTGACTTGATAAAAACGGACACAACACTGCTGAATAAACTCTGTTACGCGCAAGTGTCAGTTCTTCTTTCAACGCCGGTGATTGGCAGCCAGCTAAAACATTCCATTGTTGGATTAAATTTCAGCTCCAGCGCTTCGCATCATCAACTATGCTTGGACACTTCGAATACTCCCCAATATTATTGGACGTTTCATGAACACTGTTCATCCTTGGTGAGTCCAGTCCTTGACTTCACTCGTTACTTTGTGCTCGAGGTTTATCGTAGTTCATTCATTTTTTTCCACTGCAAGTTAGTGAGCACGACTTGGCTGATTTTTATCATTTTGTTTTGGACATTCTATCATTTTTTGAAGTGTCTCGGTGTGATGTCGAAGTTGACAATGATTTCATTGTGGTCCCCATCAGTATTCGGTTTTTTCGTTTTTGCATTTCTGATCGTAGATTGTGACTTGGACAAATCGGAACTATATACAGGACACAAAGGGCTAAATCCCGGCTTATGACTTATCCGTATATTGTTCACTCTATCCCAACTGTAATAGCAGAAGTCTGCGATCTCATCAGCGTAATACCTTCCGCCGTACGAAATAGTTGCTTCGATCTCGAAAAAAGGACGTTCCTAAATCCCGACAGCTCTAGTTGAACTATCTGCCTTTGTCTACTCGTGAACTACTGGCACCGTGTAATTCCACCGTCCTTTTTCTGTCTCACAGTTGCATAGTAGCTTTCTACCTCTCTGCTAAACATGAGAGGAGAGTACATGAGACTTTGACATCTTGTTGTGGCAGGCCCATTCACGTTCTATGATATCCCCTGGTCGGCCGGACGAATGAGTCAAAAACTGTTTCCAGCGAATCGTGGAAGCCTTTGTGTTGTCTTTGGTCAACATAGACTTGCATCAACTCAGCTTGCCTTCTCCAACAATCGTTTTTGATTTCAGGAAGACCTTTGGTTATTTAACGGCTAACACTTCAGTATGTTTCTGCTCTGTCTTCAATATCCGAGTCCATTGTGGAAATGACAAACGTTAAATTATTTGAAACAGTTATATCCCTTCAGTAATTTGAACAAAACGGTTAGAAGACGAACACTGGTAGATGCTAGCATTTCGTATTGGCTCGTCAGTACCAAATAACCAATAACACGGGAAACTTCCAACATTGTTCACCAGAGCACGCCGCATTTGCACATCCGACTGTGTTGAGCAAGAGTTAGAAATGCTTAAGACGACTCTGGAGGGTAACGGGTACCCCAGAAGCTTTATTCAGCGTCACAGCGAATGGAGGCCCGAAAGCAGTATGAATGTTGATGTCCCAAAGAAATTAGTGTACATTGAGCTACCCTTCAAAGGGGATATCGCGACGATGCGGACAACCCAACGAATTGTCTCTTCGTTGAAACGTGCTTACAACGCAGCCGAATTGAGGGTCCTTAATAAGACTCGCAGGTTACCTGTGCCTACAATCAAAGGAGATCAACCTATTGGCGCCAAATCACACTGTGTTTACCAATTTTCATGTAACTGCGGAGACAGTTACATAGGCAGAACCGATAGATCATTGACCTCAAGAATGAAGGAACATGTACCTAAGTGGGTTCACAAACAGGTCTCAACGCCGGACATTGTAGTCACAGAGAATCGTAAGCCCCCAGCTTCGTCGATCGGACGACACATCCTGTCAACTGGCCACAACGTGGACTTGACCTCAGCCTTCACCATCATAATGCGCCACCACAACCCACGGTTCCTAAAATTTGCTGAAGCCGTCGCGATAAACCGGTTCAAACCTGTGTTGTGTGTACAAAAACAATTATTTGTGAACCTGAGGTTGCCGTGGTCCTAAGTCGCTGTGAGTGTCATTCAGATCACACGATTGGACGTTTTTGTTATTGTTGGTTTCTTTGTTCATACCCCCCAAGTACTGTAGACGTTAAATTGGAAGTTTCCCGTGTTATTGGTTATTTGGTACTGACGAGCCAATACGAAATGTTAAATTATTCTCTCAAGCTAGCTGCATTTTTGTCGTTAAGCCAGTCCGGACGTTTCCGACGCTGAAGCCTAACAATCTCGTAGTCACTGCCCTGATCTGTTCTTTGAGATGCCACTATATGCATTAGGGAACAGCAAATACAGAAACGTCTTTCAGACGAACGGTGACTGCATGCTAAAAATTAGTTACAGCCTTTGAGTCCCGTATTCGTTCAACACCACAGTTCTGCCGATGTTTGGATGATTTACAACAGACAGACTACAGACGTGAATTCACACTTTGGTTCTCGACAGCCCATCATCCATCCCACATCCAGCTCCGCACATCCTAGACGTTATACACACTTCATGAGTGGTATGCTGTTGCACGATCACGTAATCCAGTTAGCTGTGAAAACCGCCACGTGAGTGAGTCCAGATCGTGATGTTACATCCAACTAGAATCGAGTGGTTGTGTTAGCCAGCTCGTGAGTGGCAAACAGGTTAGACAGACGGTCACCATTCTCGTTGGCTGAATCAATGCTGTGTGGACCGAGAGCTCTAGGCCATCCACAAAGTCGCGCTCAACTCTAGTACTGAAGTCACTCAGAACAAGTAGTCAGTCACTCGCCGGTGTCCAGCAGTTTTAGCGGACAGCGGACCACATAATTAGTCCTTTGTATCATCGTACTTGGACCATGAACACTAAAAATTGCAGCACACTTACCTCGATCAAGTCGCAGGCGCATGTACGAACGGTGGTGTCGTGCGGTTCGCTGATCATCAAAGCATTCATGTGGTTACCTACTGTAAAACGGGACACCGTGCCTGATAAACTTTCCAGAAGAAGGTGTACCCAACACCCGCTTCTCGGAACTTACCCTTGTCTGCAAGCCTTGTCTCACTCGAGGCTGCGATATTGATGCCATTGGAGCTATGTTCCGCCGCGATCGGTACGATGCAGCATTAAGACCGTCCGGCAATGCATGGGTACGGCAGCGTACGCACGCTCTATGTCCCAATATACAACCTCTTGCGTCCAAGCGCGTCCCTCAGATTGACAGATGGGACTTGATTCAGCCTCTGGCTGAACAAACTGACCTGTGCGGTGAAATAACATAGGGTTTTCTTGAGAACCCCACCCGGAGTATCGGACTCAAAAGTCTGTCTCTCTAACCCAACCTGAATGCGCACTGGATAGCACAATAACAACTCATTCCAAACAATGCTGCGCACAGCAGATGTATCATCAGAGGCATTTAACTTCTAACAATTTGTGCGGCACTTCAAGACCCACAAAATAATCTGCCGGTGGTTTCAGTAAACCGTTGGGCCATCACAGTGCTGTTTGTTTGATGTTAACCCTTCTAACCCCTTACCTTCGCATGTCGAAGGTTTCAACTCTATATGTATTTCGGCTGTGTATTTATGGGTTCGCGCATCACTGCTCAAGCGCTCTCGTGCAATCCGTAGCGACACAAATTTATGTGCTTCATAGCTTTTTTTCCGACCGGTTTCCTTTGGTCTGTCTGACATGGTTGAACGTGGAATGTCCGAAGTCCTAGTCAGCCGAGCCTATCGGACCAGGATAACATACAAGGTTGTCCACCAAGCCAAGATAGCAGAAAAAATCATACACATGGCCATCGCCACACAATCAACATAGGCGTCTATTTCAACACCTCCCTCAAGACCCGAACGCTTTCTTGACATCCAGGGGACTGCAGGTTGAGTGTGCACAGTAGTCAAGTTCCGTTGACCTTGAAACTTACCCGCTATCAACAATACCATCTCCCGCTTCTTCCTAGACATTTGAATCTTAGATTTCTGCTAACTTTGCGTTCACTATCTCGAAGCCGTTGGGGCAGTGTGGTTTTAGGTCATGAATCCTCAGGTCCCCACAGAAAGGTCAGACCATTAATCCACATGTATGTTTCCCGAGAACAAGTGTCGAGGGTTCTTCGTGAAGCCGTGTTCGCTGGATTTAACTCGGACGGAACGTGTCGACATCGACAGCCCTGGGTGTAGCCTCCAGTTGATTAGACGCGGTTAACTAAAACCGAGACAAACGTGCATGAAGTGTTTCACAAGCACTCTAACACAACGACGGGGTCTGTTCAAAGCGTAATATTGTCAGAGATTGATTTGGGCTCATTTGCTATAAATCTCACGGGTTAGGTGGCCTGTACGGGGCTGTACTTTCAACTATCAAAATAAACATGGAATGTGAGGGTTCAACTCAAGGTTTTCTTTCCAAGAAACACCAAGAAAATTCTGTCATGTAAGATTTCTCGGAGACAACCGACAGCTCCATACCCCGTCTCGGAGACGTCAGGAAACATGTATCTTCGGGCACATTGGCGTTTTTCCGTGGGATATGACGAAGTGTGATACAACAGAAAGGTCTGCCCTCCCTTCTTTCCGTGACCACATTTCCCAATATCGTTGGTATCACATCCGAAAACCGCGCCACATAAGCAGTGGAGCAACCTCCAAAGAAGAAGAATAGGAAGAGCAATGAATCCCATGCGGTTCTACATGAACTTGCCAATAAGCCCTCCCAAAGAACGTTCTCTTCGGTCAGGGCATGCGAAATTTCAATCAGTTTTTCGACAGGTTCCACTGGACCCCAACTGCCCTCTGGTGGTTGTGAACACCTAAGTTTAGGCTTATTCACATGGATGCCCTTTCGACCAGTTGAGTATCTACCAAGGTTTCCCTCATGTTAAACGTACACTTTACTAGTTTAATCCACTAAACCGGAGCATTCCTCCTAACTCAAACGCGACACATACTCACGCGTGTCCACTGAAACTTGGCAGTCATCGACGTAAACATTCGCCTCTATAATTCGATACAGCAGTTGGCTAAATCGATACCTATTGTCAACTCCAGTCTGCCCGAATGTATCCGACACACAGAAGGGTGTAAAAGGGGTCTCAAAAGGATGGACCATGACCTAACACGCATTCGTTCCGAAAGACACTGATTTATCGCTCGACCAAAGAAAGCTCAATGTCTACCTGTCTGTCTCGGGAATTTTAACCTGTGGAAAGATTCTCTATATATCGAAAGACAAGACCATTTAAACTTTGTGAAATCGTAGCACAAGCCCACCCTGCTGTTCGTTAGAACGGTCACCTGCAGCGAGGCTTTTCAACGCCTTTGTATTTTGCCGCTAAGTTAAAAATAATGGATACGTCTACAAGTTTATTCAGATTCAACACCGGATGATGCAGTAACCAGCACCGTCGGAGGGTCTCATCATTACTGCTGTCAGCTTTCGATGCACAACCTCTAAACAGATGTGCCTCGACTATTTTGCTAAACTTATGCGCTTATTCGGTGTCACGTAAAACTGTCATACCTAAGGAGATCAGGAGTTTTTGGTACATCCATCCGACGTCATGAAGATTTACACTGTCAAACCTCCGCAACGAGCTAATCTCGCATCGACCATTTCTGAACGTAGCATAAGATTCAACCACACGCTTCGCTCACTGTTCTTCTCGGGAGTTAGCTGTCGCACCAGGTATTCCGCGTCCGACAAACTCCACGTCGGACATAAGCTGAACACAGCGTCCTAGCGCATCGCCCTATAGGCACTCAAAATTAGCTTTGCTGTTTGTTAACAGTGACATGGGGTTTAACACAGTCTAACTCAGGATGGTCTTCAGAGCGTACGGTTGACGTCTGCCCCTGCCCGCTGACCCATTGCTCGGTGTGCCTCCGGCACACCGCCGCTTATTATTAAGTCTACTTCGCTCTCCTTCAACAAGAAGAACGGCAGATCTGCAAGCCGTGGTTCCTGCCTGCTTAGCCAAAGACCATAAACAGCCAACGTTTTGACCACCTTGATTCCACTGTGAGCATTTAAAAACTGGAGTCCTAAGCTTATCTCTTGATATTTGGTTGTAGCCGCCTTATTAAGTGTGTGTTTATGCTAAGCGTCCCGGCGACGCTGGTTGCGCCCATCGTTCAGTCAAGTACTAACTAATGACAACAGTGACGGCACCACTATCTGGAAGGACGCGAGTTACAATTGACCCTACTGCTCCAACCAGTTCGATGGCCACGAAGCCAAAACAAACTTTCTTATCATAGTTCGACTCTTCCAAGTGAAGTTCGTGCCCCAAAGATACCCGGTCTGCGTGTATCAAGATACGATATCGCCCTCTACGAAGGCCGTGAACACCGTACACGAACTCAGCAGTACTTGACAATAGGCAGACAAAGCACCACCCACTTTCCTTTAAAACTGCACGTTGCTCCTGTAATGACAGTTCAGCTCATCGGCAAGGTTGCAAAGCATGGTCGCCGCCACATTCTGCGCACTGAGGCCGGTTATTTAGTGACAAAACGACAGTTAAAATACCGAGTGTTCTTTGCGGTTCCATGCAGAGGCCTACAGTCTCGTTTTCGCCGATTTGTCTCTGTTCTGACCGAACATGCAACACGATTTGTACGTAGTGGTTTCCGGATTGAAGAAAGTTAAGCCAGTTGGAACTCATGCAGTTGGTCAGCGCCAACCAACCAAAAACAGCGATCAGCTGCAAAATGGAATTGGTCTGTAATAGGTGGGAATGGAAAAACGTTGTTTGGGTGCATGTCAATTGTTCAAGACAAAATCGCAGGACGTAGCAAAGGGTGGGCCGATAAAAAGATGACAATGCTTTTAGCCCAATAGCAATCGTAAATACTGTTTTTTCTATGTAAAGTAGGTGTTATTTTTTCAATAAATTAGGAATATCTGGCACTACTCAGTTTACTGCTGTACTGTTTTTCTTAATTTGGCAGGTCAGCTCGCCACAAAACATAAGTCCGTATGAAGCAGAATTCAGCTTTGCAAAAGCTTACACAAATCGTTGGACGGAAGCTTTAAACCGGCGTTCATGATGGAGTTAGCTATTTCTACGTGCTTTTCTTGCACGGCAAAGGAATTTTATTGACAATGTGTAAAAGATCGGCTAGACACTTCAACTGACACCCTCTTGACTGAGTTGGCAGGCGTTGCAGGCCCCCATGGTGCCCCAAGGCGGGTTTCTGGCCGTTGAACACCTCATTGGTGACGGTTTCAATTACTTCATTTGACTTTCCAACTCGTCACTTCAATATTTCGGTCGCTTGAGTGAGCCCTACCGAGTTTGACAACAATGCCTAATGTCGATGTTCGCCTAACGTTGACCTCTACATTAATAAGACGAGTTCTGTCCTTCGTAACTAAGTTTGTTGACCGAGATAAGCTCAAAATTTTGCATTAACCTGTGGATTTTTACTGGAAACCAGTTGGAGAATTCCAATTCGATGTTTGAAAGACCCACATTGACGAACAATTTGTTAACAATCGTCCACATAACTCTGTCAAATAACACGGTCATTAAGGCTGTATTTTGAGTTATCCGGGATGACTTTTGTATATTTTTATGAGTTGGCCTCCCAGTATTATTAAAACTGGCCTCTCCTTCAACTTTCTGCGAAATTCCAACCACGCATGTGAACATTCAGCTCCCTCGTCTTGGGCGCAGCTCTTCTACATTGAGGCTATCGTCCACTGTCTACTGTTGCTCATACAAACGGTTGGTCATATCTGCGGCAAAATTAAGGTGTTTGGATACGTGCTCCAAGTTCCCAGATACGACACCCATTCTCCCTTCGGAAATCCCCTGGCATGGTCACCGTCTAGTCCTAGGGACCTGCAATTCATCCTGGACCTGGCAGTATCCCATCAGTGGTTATCAGGCAAGACGATGAGAATATACCCATTTTTCTACTTAAGTTTTACATGCCATCACATTTATCCAGCACACTCCCTCCTCAATGGAAAAAACGTTCATTACGCTTCGCTACAAAAATGGTCCATTACAGAAAGGTAGTAACTATCGTTCCATCGACCACACATCAATCTGTTCAAGAATGTTTGAAAGGATAATAAAAGTGCCCATTGTCGAGTTCCTAAGGTCAGAAAACCTTCTAAACCCTTCGCAGCACGGTTTCCTTAGTAAGCGATCTTGCATGACATGTCAGTTGGAATTCATAAACCATATATCGATGGCCGCCGACGCAGGAAATGCAGTGATCGTCATACTCCTAGACATGCAAAAGGCTTTTGATCGTGTGCCCCATAAGCGGCTGTTGATCAAAATAGCATCTCTTGGCATACAAGACCCCTTGTACAGCTGGATTTCATCATATCTTGAAGGCCGAACCCAAACAGTCAGGATAGGAGAGCACTGCTCAACACCAAAACCAGTGACTAGTGGGGTGATTCAAGGGAGTGTTCTGGGACCGTTGCTTTTCCTCATGTATATAAATGATGTATGCGATGTTATTAAACATGGCAAACCCTTTCTGTTTGCTGACGATATCAAAATAGCTTGTACATTCTGGCAGTCCGGCAACATCGTCTTCTGTCTACAAAATATACGACAGGACCTAGCATCATTGGAGTCGTGGTGCAAAACATGGCTCATGACGTTCTCGGCGAACAAATCGAACATTATCACCCAATGGATCTGTCTCACTAGATGGTCATCATATTGACACCGCCACAACCGTTCGAGATCTAGGAATATGGTATTCAAACTCCTTCAATTTCTCCGAACAAGTACGCTTTCAGGTAGCAAAAACTAAAAGGACAATAGGCTGTATCAAAAGGACATTCGGCCTACCGGATGCGAAGCTGGCTCTTTACAAAATGTGTGCTCGACCTCAACTCGAGTATTGCACCTTCATTTACTGTCACCTACGCAAATCTGATAGGCTTGTTTTAGAAAATCTCCAACGATCATTTGCATGGAGCTTATTAAGATATTCATCCTCAATCACCTATAAAAGCGCCGTCAAAAACTAAGGTTGAACTCTACACCTCTGTATAAACTGATACATTTGGACGTCTTCATTACAGTCCTCATCCTCATGATAGACAGTAATACATCAGTGGTTGTCATCGATGCCTAACTGCCACACACTGTTGTATGTGGTCTGAAATATTGTCAGGACGTCCCAGACCTAGACAGAAGAACGATTAGGGTTCTCAACCAAAGCCTTTGGCTCAAAAGCCTGTACCGCAAGGCAGCGAGTGGCAGTGTACCAGAACTGGTACTTTTCCGGAAAAAGATGCCAACCTTCTTCCAACCCCCAACCTGGAGGACCAGGAGACTGGTTTGTCAGACCTCTACCCATTGGCCTGCCTGGTATGAGTGACTCTATCGGTGTGGTGGCCACACCGTCCAGTTTAGCCCAATAGGTCATCGAAATGCGCATACGTCACACCGCGCCAAGGTTTAGTCTCGTTTTGACAGTGTCGTTCACTTACAAAACAGTTGCTCCATATAGTCTAAAATATAAACGCTCCACTTCACCGACTCAGCTAGCTCGAAGAAAGACGCGCTTACTAATTTATTATAGAACGTTTCTATACTTGGCGTAAACTTCCGAATGACATGCGATTCGCTCACAGCATTCAGCGTTTTCAAAAGGGCCTAGACAGCTATCTCGCGATATGAAACACAATATCTATCTTCAAACTTTGCGTGTCTCTTGACGACTTTCTGAATGTGGCCCAGGAAACATTCAGCCTTCAGCGGTAGGTTGCCAGATGCAGTAGGACTTATTATAATTGTTCGCAAATATTGGTGACGCCTATTTGAAAAGCGGATGAAGGTGACGCTTTGTGGTGAACCAGAAGATACTCTTTTTTTTCTAACCTACGGGTTGTGTCCACTGAACATGGGTGAACCACCCGTGAAGCGCCCTTCTTCAAAGCTACCAACGTTCTTACGACGCGCACACGCACGCGCTTAACCGCAGTGACCAATGAGGACATTTACCGCCATTCGTCCCTGTCTCTTATACACATAGCTTTTACGCCGTCAGACTCACTTCAAAAACAGCTTGCTTGAAACAGTTCTTTGCGTTTTCAACATTTACTCACACACTATCCAGCATTTGGTCCGCATGTTCGCGAAGACATTTGAAAATTAATATCGTTTTGTTTGTGCGCGGTATTGTGTAGGCACTACCTGGATTGCTGCGAAATATAGAACTGTAACTTATCAGTAAATCAAGCAGAGTGGCCTTATCCTGCTGGTACCAGTTAGGGATTAAGTTAGCGATGAATCACGGAGGTTGTAGGGGAAGAAAGAGAGAGATTTACAAAACTGCACTCCTTTTATCACCCATTTAAACTACCATTTAACAACAAAAGTTCTCCAGAAGGCCAATAGTCATACCCTATTAAAGATTCTTTCGAATTGATCAGTGACTTGGACAACATCAATCTTGCTAATGAGTTGATGTGTTCCATAGACGTTCAGTCACTGTTTACGAATGTCCCATTACGTGAGACAATTGATTATATTTGTGAGCTCGTTGAAACGAGCCACATTACTTTGCCTCTGCCTAATGATATTCTGAGGGAAGCCTTATTGTTATGCACTGAAAACATCAGCTTTCGTTTTCTTGATCGATGCTACCGCCAAATAGATGGGGTAGCCATGGGAAGTCCATTAGGGCCTATCTTAGCTGACTTTTTCATGTTAAGGATTGAACGAGAGTTAGCCGCAGACATAGCGAGTCTGTCATATTACAAACGCTACGTTGATACACTAGTATTCAGTCGGTCCAAACAGGCAATAGATAACCTAGTGCAGCGCCTAAATAGTTGTCATCCCAATCTGAAGGTAACGTGAATTTGAGACTGATAATTGTCTGCCGTTTCTAGACATACTCATAAGTCGCCGGGAAGATGGCTCTATCAAAAGAGGTGTTTATAGGAAATCCACGTGGTCCGGTCAATACCTCAACTTTAGTAGTTTCACACCGGTCCATCAGAAGCGCGCACTAGTGAATACACTATTCACACGCGCAAGACGAATTTGTACACAAGACAGTCTTACGGAGGAATTAGAGTTGATCACGACTGTACTACAATCTAATGGTTATCCAAAAAGGTTCATAGAAAGACACAGTAGGCCTAAACCGCCATCCGAACAGGTGGTCACTGTAAGAAAAAAGAAGGTTTATATAGAATTGCCTTTTAAAGGCGACTACAGTATGCACCAAACAACACAAAGATTGATGAATTCGATTAAACGGACATTCAACGCAGCCGAACTTTGTGTACTAGCTCGAACCCAGAAGCTGCCTTTGCCTTCAATCAAGGGAGATCAGCCTGTCGGTGCCACCTCACACTGTATCTACCAATTTACATGTAACTGCAAAGAAAGTTACATAGGCAGAACCGAGAGGTGTTTGATTTCCAGAGTGAAGGAACATTTGCCTAAATGGGTGCAGAACTCAGTATCATCGAAGAACGGCAATGTCGTTGAAACACGCAAGCAGCCAGTGTCCGCAGTCGCAAGACACATCCTGACCACTGGTCACGTCATCGACCCGACCTGTGCATTCAGAATCTTGTTACGTCATCCCAATCCAAGATTCTTGCGGTTTGCTGAGGCTGTCGCAATCAATCGACTGAAGCCGGCCCTGTGTGTTCAGAAACAATTGTTCGTGAGCTTGACCCTACCCTGGACTTAGTGACCTTCCCTAACCCATCAATCGACTATGTATTCCACCCACCCCTAACTGTTCGATATAAAAAACCGTTTCATGTTATTGTAAATTTGGTACTGATGAGTCAATACGAAATGCTTGCATCTACCAGTTTTCGTGTTCTAACGGTTTTGTTCAAACTATTGATAAAACAA
>LOND01000221.1:172996-183521 GCA_014220965.1 Paragonimus kellicotti
GCTTTCTCACTGATCCTGCCTACATATGGTGTTCCCAAAGAGAACCTTACGGAATTTTTCACACAGCAGCGAGTGAAGTAGTATTTCACTTTTAATCGTCGCGAGCAATATGCACGATCATTGGGTAAACGCCCTGAATGCTCACAAAAACCCTATTGAAACATGTGCATTAAACCTACGCCTATTTTACCCAAGCTTGTTATAACGTTTATTCCTTTGAATTTTCCAGAAATTTTCGTATAAGAGGAAACGGACTGTCTGGAAAAATGGTTCGCAAAAACAACTGGTATCCGTGCTACACGTTTTTTCTCTTACTGTTCATACATACCATCATATTAAATGATGCTGTATGGAAAGCTTTCCTAAAATCGTACGTTATATACTTATTCTTTGGCGGCTGGCGTTATCAGCGAATATTCTTCTATACTTTTCGTCGGGATTTGAAGTAAGTATTTGTTGATCGTAATGGTTTACGACATTTGTTAGCTAATCCGTTTTTCAAATGTCGTCATACCTGTTCTCGCGATTAGCGGTTTTGTCTTATATAACACAGTGGACGTCCGACTATGTGAGCAACATTACGTGCTATTTGATCGTAATCCTAACACCGGGCGGTTTTGCTTATCGACACAGAAACAATACTTTCTGGCCGATGTTCACAACGTCCTGTGTTTTTCTAAACCGAACTAAGTGATCCGTCAGCTAGCGATCGGTTGCGGTGGCGTCCCTCTCCACCGCCGTTTTTTGTGCGTCAGAACCATTCCATAAATACTCCTAACAAGCAGTAGTGTGAACTCGTCGGACAAGTAAATTTGTGGATTTCCGCTACGCTAGTTAGGTTTGGTTCATGTGAATTGCCAAACTGACGTTTAGTTCCTGGCAGTAGTAATTTCTATATTCCCCATCATTTCATGGTAAACAGCGGCGGAAGCTTTTTCCTTTCGTTTCGATCGCTCAAGTACGTTAATCTCGGAAACTATGCCAAAGAATTCTGATTTGATGATGCTCCCCGTAAGACCGTTTTTCTCTGGTGATCCCGTGCACGGGGTCAAACGAACCGAGACAGATGGTTGAAGTTCACACAGGTCTTGGATAAGCAATATACTGTCGGTTCATGAAATAGGCGATGCTGGGTGACGGAGTAAAACAATAACACAACAGACCCTTAAACGGACGCGTGCCGTGTGTCGTGCATTCGAGCTGGATGTTTAGGGGCATGCCGAGGTTTTCAGCAAAACGGTTGCAATTGGCAATCGATAGCCAACAGAAAGGGTGGCTTACATAACGTAGCAATGTTTAAGCTAACCGAAACCTTAAACGCGAGCGTGAATTATTTAGTCTTCACAATCCACATTGTTTGTTTCGACGATCATCGAGAGTGGAGAAGACGGTTGGCAGTCAGAAATCGATTGTTGTCAATCTGGTCTACGCCCTTCTTAGATTTCAAATTAACCAGCAGCAGTGTACAAAACGTGCGATGCTCATGCACTTCCGCGGAGTTTCCGCCTTGACGGTACTGAAACACGTTTTCCGTTTACTTTGTTCACTGATGTTCGCTTGGTTGTATCTTATATGCATCGTCTAAAATTGGTTGGGCGTAAAGGTGTAAGAACGAAACTGTGAGCGGCAGGTGCCAGCATTTTCAGCCATTCACACTTGCGTGCACAATTTTCAGCCACGTATGTTCTAACTTCTTTCTGTCGTCGGTTCATATGACGTTGTGACCGTAGCCAAACAAAAGAGTTGTC
The DNA here is from genome assembly GCA_014220965.1 of Paragonimus kellicotti. Classification (NCBI taxonomy): domain Eukaryota; kingdom Metazoa; phylum Platyhelminthes; class Trematoda; order Plagiorchiida; family Troglotrematidae; genus Paragonimus; species Paragonimus kellicotti. Next base: position 174,745 of record LOND01000221.1, read on the forward strand.
GGTGAGACCGGTAGTGTTCGTGGGTCAGTCCTCGCATCGGACGCGTCGTGATCCTAAATGGATGTTTAAATTTGTCGACAGGTTCAACTTTTCGCTGACTGCTGCTTTCCAATGCGGAACCGCAGTATATCCCGTGATTACACATAATGAACTGGTACACAATGGCTGCAGTGGTCTCCGACGAGCAGCAGCACAGATTAAAACGTGAGAAAATGTTAGGCGAGTACTGACGTATGTCGGTGTCCTCTCTTTTCTCGGTGTGTCCGTTGAAATTGTAATTGCGGGCCTAAGAACTCAGTATTTAATAAAATTGTTTCGTTTGTCACACATGGTGCTTGCGGACTCCCCCGGTTTACGTAGTGACCGTTTGTGGACCAGCTAAACCGGCGTAGTGTGTTCGTTCGCTCTTAGCGTGCTTGGGATACTTGACAAGGCTGCTGATGGAACATTCCGCCGCAAAAGTTTATTTCTGGTCGCCAGTGGAACTTTAACATGCGTACAATGACATTCGTTAGCCGCTAGGTAGTGGGCTGCGGTAGCGATTTGATTACAGCATAGTGTTAAAAAGTGCTGTAAACGTTAACTGCAAATGCGACTCGTGGCCAGTGGTGTTATCACAGTAGAATAACCAGGCTTGACGACCTAACTTTATGCAACTGACCGTGCGACAATCTTTGATGAGCAATCATGAATCAACATATCTTCGGAATGTCATGTTAATCAACCCATTCATGGTAGTGCATTCACTTATCCAGTAGAAGGTGACAAGCCGCCAACCAGGTCAAAGTATGATGGAAGCGTTCATTAAGTGCGCTAAACTCATTTGTTGGCTAACATGTGTGGCTCTGAGTTTTACATTTTTGACTATACGGACTTACGTTTGACCAGGTGTGGGTATCAACGTTAGTCAAACCAGACGTTCTGCGACCATTGTGATTGCGGAGTGTATGCTAAAATGAATCATGTAGCATCAAAACTCGGGGACGAAAAGTAAAGGGTGTGACAGCATGTGATGCAGTGTGGAGCGTTACAAATAATCAACCCTCTGACGAACGCATTTGAACTCACTGGATTTTGAAGGTTTCTGACCAATGGAGTGGTCCTCTCTCCGGATTGTTGACCTACGCAGCTGCGATCCACGCGATGGTCCAACCGACAAACTTGACGAACTAATTGATCAAGTATAGACCACTACGGTTTTCCAGACACATCCGCTTGATAACAGGGTTGTAGGAGCGTATGCAAATCACCTCCCTTAGTTGATGCACTTCTTTTGCATCAAAAACTGGGGTTGATCAGCGTTTTATGGTTAGCGCGCAGCCTGCAAACACCTACCACGTCCCCAGAATGAATTGATAGAAGGGATTTTACGGACAATTGATCTACGTGGCCACTAGTAGAGTGGGGGGACAGCTGTTTCGATCCTTTTAATCCACCAGGATTTGATTGATACCTTGAGCTGAGGCATGTACCAAAAATCGGCTTTGACAGTTTTCGGCTTACCAGACGCTGAGCTACTCCACCGACTACCTACTGACGGTTCTCGTCTTACATTGTAGCTTGTTACATCGGTGGTCACTGCCGGCATGTTAGGAGGCCGAACTATTTCTCAAAATTTGGACAGAAGCTTCCTGAAAGGTTCGCGAACAGTGGAGTTGAATAGCATTCAGTTAAGTTCAGCCGTATTTGACGGTCTATCTCGATCGTCCTGTCTGATCGAGCTGTCAGTTAAATTAGATCAGCGTGCGTCAAACAACACACTTTGGAAATTCAATGCCACTGTTGAGAAGAGGATGCCTGCTACGACGAAAATCCGGTGCAAATCGCGGCGATGGCTAAGGTACAGAGTCAATTGGCGATGGCTCCGCGTCTTAATAAGTGCCATTCGCTGCTAAAAGTCTCTGGTTCTACTGCCAAATAACGGGTGATGCGAACCTGTGCTCCCGGATCGACTGGGTAACTCATTTCGTTAGTTCGCTTGCCCATAACTGGTGTTTCGTCTGTGTTTGCCCTGTGACCGTCAGCGCCGAACCTGCTAATTTGAACGTTCGCTTTCTCGATCGGTACCTGGCATTATTGCCGTAAATGTGTTATTAATAGTGGTCGCCGGTCCCTGCTGGCCTGGGTGGGAATTGGTTACGCGTAGCAACTTCAAGGGGTGGCCTAGAACGTTGAATAGTGATACGAAGACCGTCTTTTTCGCGCTGCAGTTTTGTTTGTGTTCGAATCGGATGACTTACGATGGTAGTTCTCGTTAGGTGTCCTAAACAAAATGTTCGCCGTAGCAAAAAACTTATTGACTGGGTCGTATTGTGTATTTGCGTACCTAAGTAAGTTGTGTAGGATGTTGGCTAATGTTGCCAGACTACTCAAGGAACATGGAGGTAACACAAATAATGGTCAATGCATATATTCGAATAACCCTTGCATCCACAAATCCTGCAATAGAGAATCTGGTAACTAGAATTTGGTAGATGCCTGCCGTATATTTCGAAGAAATACTAACAACATCCTGTTTTCCGACCGTAGTCAGTGGAGCAGTTGTCCTGGACGCATTTTTCTCAGGTGGCGGTGTTTCTTTAAGAATGGCCTGTTTGGAAAATTCGGAGATCGGCCAGTCACCCCAGCAAAAAGTAGGTAGGTGGGATGCGACACAAGTTGGTAAAACTTTTTCAAATCGTAGGTGATGCGTTCGTTGATAATTCCAATTTCCGACACTACGGACCCCACCTTTGGACCAAGCTATCTAATAACGTCTACCACTGGTCAAACCACGGAGGTTCCGCTTGATCTTTATTCTCCGTAAGGAGTTAATACATATCAAGGAGTGTACAATAAAGATATACTTATAAGGGGTGCATGTGCTAGCAATGCATTATATGAAAACTCGAAGTTCACTGCCTTCGGATGGTATGCGATTTATTCGAGCTCAGTAATTCATAGGATCAGGCGAATTAAGGCATAGGGTTAAGGGTAACGTAGCAATTAACTGGGCAGTATATCGTCGATACCGAGATTAACGAGTCAGTGATAAAACAACAAGGTGATAATACAACGCAATCAGTTATGATCGTTCAATGTGTATCGTATCTTCATGATTGTTTTTACTGGTTCAACCAAGTGCTGAAGTGTGCACTGAGGTTGGTAGCAATACGGGTGTAGATGACAGTCGATGGTTAAACTGAACTACTGGTAAGTGAATAAGGTTCTTACAATTGGTTTTTAGCTATGAGATCAAGAGAATTATCTCTTGATAATGGCAGGTCGGGTCATTTATATAGTTTGTCATCATCATTCCATCATGCTTTTGGTCATCTGGCTATAGGCTGAGGTTGTGAGAGGTCTGTTTGAGTTAGGAGGATAGCAATAGCTTAGAACCTAGGCTCGAATGAGAATAAATCAGACAGTGAAAAAGTGATACGCGATGAAGTGTACAAAATAACTAGCGGGTTGGTTACAGAGCTCAATGTCAAGTTTTACATGAGAACTGCCGTCTGATTTGTCATATGATCGCTTCTTCATAACTATCCGGAAGCTTTTCCGATCAACGCTTGTCAAGTTTGTGCTTACATTCTATCACTGTCGTGACTGACACCATTTCAAGAGGCATAAACGTCTGGCCGTTGCACGCAGATGTGTCTACTTTTCAGTTGAAAACTACTTCAACTGTGAGTTATTGCCTTCGCATGCACTGTATCGTTCGTTTTCATGTCAGTTATGCTTCCAAACCCTCATAATAACATTCCCACTGTTCGCCTAGTATCGATTAATTCAGATATTACTTGTTACCGAACCGTTTGCGTTAACTAATTTTAGTCAACTTGTGATCCATGGGTTAACGTGATGGGTATCGACTAAGTATTCGAAACAGATGTTGTGGACAAATGTAATGGTTGTCATGCGGAAAAATCCTCGAAGGCTGTTCATCTGATAATTCGAATTCTTAAACCTCTAAATATGTTGTTGGCAGACATGTAGAACCGGCTGCGATTTGTTGTGTTCGCCGGAACTTATGGCCGGTATTTTTGATGTATGTTACTCATTAATAATATTACGAAGAGTCCAAATGCGGCTATTGTGAGTAACTGAAACTAATCACCTGTTGTCTACTTCGGTCTTGCATCTCTAATCTGCTTTTATTCTTTCGAAAATACCCAGTGAAGTCATGAGAACGACAAAGTAGCGAACAAGGCTTGTTTTCCATGTGTTGATCATCAGGCTAATTACAACACAATAAATATGAAAACGGTAACCAGGGCGGGTCTGAAAATCGGTCTGGACTGCATGTTTACTGGCAGTTATACAATCACTGTTCCGGATTGTAAGTCCGGTTGATTGTGGTCAGGGGAGATTGTCCGCCAGAATTTCTTCTTAGCGCAAAGGCTAGGATTGCGCAATCGGATACTAATGGTCTCGCAACAGTCAACGTTCGGAAACTCACCATTTTGATCGATTTCTAGGCATCCGGTAAGCACTCTAGAAGGCATCTTTCTTATTGACAGAATGATTAGAGTCGGTCAAATGAGCAACAGTCGCGCTTGAAACCGTTTTAGTCACACCACTGTTCAACCACGCAGGATGATGTTCACGCACTTTATCAGACAATCGCCATGGTCGTGATTACATAATAATTGATGTGCTTGTAGATGTGTCTAGTCCCTGTTTGTCCCTATCTATATGATGTATATAACTAGCATGTTTTACGTTTGCGACTGATGAGAGTAAATGAAATGTTAACATATCGCAATATATGTCTTCTTTCTGCTCTGATGAAGTGGTTAAAGGGAACTCAGTGTTTCAAATCGCCCTGTTATACGATCAATGTGTGATGCTCGACATGAGTACACGCGGCAGCTGGTTGTAGAACATGGGGCTGTGACATAATAGCGGGTGTTGAACGGAAACTCACGCACAGTTGAGCGACAAGGTAGGTTGTTTCGACTGACTTTATTGAGATTTCTCTGCGAAAATCTTCGGCCGTAGGATCTCCTTTGAAAGATCGACTAATAAATGCACATTTCTTTTTCACAAAAGGTGACTTAGATTTCAACTCTACTGTCTGCGTCGGCTTCGGAATTAAATGCTTTTGGTAGCCATTTTGCGTGAAAATTTCCCGTGAGAAAATGTAGCCCCGTTTGCGGTGTCAAGGATGCAGATGTTTAATGCCCAACCCATCAGACATTGTTTGAAGTTTCGCTTTTAATTTAACGGAACGAAACTGTCCAGCTGAAAATGCTGACCACTCCGAAACTGTTTCTCGTACAATGTTAGTTGAATTGAACCATTTTCTCCTAACATGCTAACACCAAAAAAATTAATTTAGCTGTTGTCTGACTCCTTGGTGAATTTAATACTGTTATGGGCTGAGTTAAAAGCTGCCATAACTCTGTTCATGTTAGAATTCTCATTGACGACGCAAAAATATCATCATCCTAGGGTTTATTAAATGTAAACTGTCCAGTGATCACACTCAATCGGTTAGTCTCCAGTTTGCCTAACGAAACTGGACATTGACGCAGAGTGTGATAGTTTGAGCATTGTGTGACCTATTGGGCTAAACTGGACGGTGTGGCCACCACACCGATAGAGTCACTCATACCAGGCAGGCCAATAGATAGAGGTCTGACGAAACCAGTCTCCTGGTCCTCCAGGTTGGGGGTTGGAAGAAGGTTGGCATCGTTTTCGGAAAAAAATCACCACTTCTGTTACACTACCACCCGATGCTGTGCAAGCTTTGGAGATAAAGGCTCTAGAATCAACAGCATCCGCATTGTCTACCCGATACTGGTTATACACTTCGGGTGACTCCACAGCCGCTGTTACAGGTCAGGCTGGGGTAGGTATAGTCCTCAGCACGACGGCCGCAGCCGCATTAGTAGATTGGATTCCTGTTAACAGTAGACTGCGCGTCCGCTTGGCAGGTTCTGTTAAGGTCCAGCTCTAGACGCAAAATCTTCAAAGAGGTCTTTTCCTTGTGTCCATTTATGCTCCAACTGACTGTAGTGACACCGCGTCAAGGATGCCTTTTATCGGATCTGGCTGCTCTCCTTCGGTCGACACATGGTTCTGATATAGTCGTTCTGGCCGGAGATATGAACGCCCAGGTCGGCCGCCTTGGTGAGGCCGAGTCTCGTTTAGGTGGCAGGTTTGGGATAGCATCACATCGCTCGGATAATGGCGGGCGACTGTTGCAGCTGTGCGCTGAGCATAAGCTATTTTTAGCCAGCACTAGTTTGGCATCGTGCGCGTCATTGCTATACTTTGTGCCCCTTTCTCCGAATTAGACCTGATCTCGCAAACAACATTGGTGTTAGTTGTTGTTGTGGTGGTTCCATTCAAGACTGTCGTTCTTATTAGGAGCACATACTTGGATTCAGATCATGCGTTGGTACGTTGTCGTTTTGTTCTTACTTTTGCTGGGCAACGACCCCACCGACAGCAACGGCGGCTGTTGAGAAACTGGCTTACCGTCGGTAAGGCGTAAGTACCAAACCAGTTTAGAAGACAACGTTAACGATTCTCACCCTGAAGATCGTAACAGTTGCTGGATCCAAATCTCACAGACTATTCATGAAGCAGGTACTGTAGCATGCGGCACGGAGGGTTCGTGGTCGAACAAACATTGGATTTCGGAGAAATCCCTGGAGTTGTTAGAAGCCAGACGGAACATTTCCTTCTGGCAGTTCACATAACAAGTCTAGGAGAGATATCCGTAGGAAACTGAAACGTAGTCTAAAGGCTGATCGTGAGGCTTGGTTAATGGAAAAAGTTAAGGAAATAGAAACCGTTTTTGCTTCAGACTCTTTAAGCTTATCCGTGCTACTGGTCCCAGGCGATCCGTCTGTCAGTGAAGCTATCAGCGAGACAGATGGCACACTCATCTATAATAAGTCCAGAAGGTTAGGCGTTGGGCGGAACACTTTGAGGGTCAATTTAGCTGGCCTCCTGCTTCTACTGTGTTGCCGCCACAAACTTGTGATGTAGCACCCTGGTCGGTAGATTTAGGAACCACCCACTGAGACTGAGGTTCGCAATTGTATTTCGGTCTCTCAAACGTAATAGGGTTACTGTCTCAGATAGTTTTGTCCCGGCACTTTGCAGAGAAGATGGGAAGGTGTTAATAGAGTCTATGACTCAGTTGTTTCAAACTATGTGGAGCACGAAGACCATCTCCTCCGTGCTGGGGTCACTCGATAATAGTTCCCATATTCAAGAAAGGAGTCCGGGGCTCTTGCGAAAACCATAGAGGAATTAGTTTGACCCCAGTCATTACTAGGGTTCTGGCATCCATTATACTTCGTCGACTCACTGCAGCTTGGAAGGCAACCATTAGACGAAATGAATAGGAGAACTGTCTGCGGCACTCACAAGATGCCGGCGTGGACCTCCTACCTGGTGAAAGACTGACTGATCTTGATTATGCTGACGACAAGGTGTTGCTGTTTGACAACTTTCAAGCAGCACAAACAACACTGGACGCTATTTCGCGTTCTGCTAAATACTTCGGAATGCGCTTTGCAGCCTCAAAATGCAAAGTGCTTCTGCAAGATTGCTGTGATTACGTAGATTTAATGTTAGATAATGAAGTCATGGAGGTTGTTGACCGGTTTGTATACCTGGGAAGCTGCATCAGCGGCGGAGGTGTAGGGAATGAAATAGAAGCGCGTATCTCTAAGGCTAGGGCGGTGTTCGCCAATCTGGGGCACCTCTGGCGACAGAGAGGTATCTCTCTGATGCTTAAAGGTCGCGTATATAAGGCGACAGTGAGGCTGTATTACTTTACGGCAGCGAAACCTGGCCGCTCAGGGTAGAGGACGTGAACCGTCTTCAGGTATTTGACCACCGATGTCTGCGTTCGATCGCTCGTATCGGGTGGCACCAGCGAGTAAGCAACGAGGAGGTTAGGAAGCGGGTATTTGGTAGTGATTGTCAAACGAGTTCTTTTGTTCAATCCTTACATTTGCACAGACTTAGATGGTTAGGTCATGTACTAAGGATGCCAGCTAGTCGTTTGCCACACCGAACACTGCGGACGCTGCGGCTGACTGGCGTAAGGTGCGAGGTGGACAGATGATGACCTGGCGTAGACAAATGAAATCGTTCACGAAGGGGTTGGCCACTGTAGGTCGGGTTCGTCTCCCGGGCTGGGGCCCTCGTGACTCACAGAGTCGGTGGCTTGAGACGTTAGGTGAGATGGCGGCTAATCGAGCTCAGTGGCGTGAATGTTGTTGTTTGGCCGAGTTGTCTGTGAAGTGAGTGCACTTAATGATGCGGGGCAGTGAAAGCCGTAAGGAAGCTGTCTTGCTGATGACGCCTTACTTTCACTTACAGCTCGGTTGTTTGTTTGCAAGGTGTAGGCGCCTTGATGTTGTATGTTTGAATATAGACGTAGCTATTTTTAGTAGTTAGGTCCCTTCCCTTCTTTTTCTTCTCTCTTTCTGTACAGGGTTTGCTTTTTTTTCATGATTGTGTGGCAGTTAAGCATCAGTGAGAACCACTGATGTATTGTTGTATGTGATGATAGTGATGATGCTTATGATGAGTGCTCGTGAAAACTTCTGCTAGTTGGGGACCAAAAGGATAGCCTATTGCCACTTCCTCTCTATCTCTAGTCCTAACAGGGCTAAGAGCGTCTGTGAACATCCTATGTGAGTTGACTTAACCGCGTCGACTTACTGGATCGGGTGAAGCAAACAGTAGAAAGAATGATCATTTTCCATCCTGGGCAAAGATTTTACTCTTCGCCACCTTTGGGAACAGCATGACACGTAATGCCA
>LOND01000221.1:189227-199634 GCA_014220965.1 Paragonimus kellicotti
GCTTTCTACTGTTCCGATATAAAAAGGTTCGATCTGTCTCATTCGATTGTTGATCTAGGCAATATCCATGGCCTTTGCACAACCATTCAGCCAATTTACTCTCACGTTATCGGCGGTCGTCCTCCTGTACAGAGCCAAGTGGAGTCAAGTGACGGTTGTTCATAAAGTTTATAGATGTACTAAATCAAATTCTTTCAGCCTCACAGCCCTTTCGGGATATACCTCTTCATAGCTTGTCTTCATGTTTGCTATGGTTTGTTCTCAGTGTTCGTTAGGTTCTCACCTAACTGGAATTGGTTCACTAATACTTGGTAAGCTCTCTTTACACGTTGTTCGCTCGAGTGTCAATTACGAATTTATGACCTCCGCCCAAGTAGCACACCAAAGCGGACGTAAAGAATGGCGTGCTCCGTGTTCGGGTGGTTTATACAAAATGCACTACAATTTTTGACAAAATCGTACCACTTGTAGCTATTTGCTGTGTGATCGATCTGCGGTGGCCTTTGAACTAATGTCTGTTGAAACATACGCCGAAATAATGAATACATGACGTTAGCGCTGGAAGTGTCTAAGCGATTGCTTACTGGGGTCCAGTTATTCACGTCTTCAGTACATAGCACACAATAAGTTCTAGACTCCAAAGAGTACTCGCAAGGCACCTTGTTAATCAACTTATCAGACAGTGCAGTTATTTAAATCGCAAATTACCCCGATTTTGAGAAACAGTTATCACTTGAAGGTACAGGGAATTTAGAAGTAGCTGGAAACAATGCGAAACGAGAAGGTAGTTGTGGGTGAATAATGCCATTTATGGGAACACTTTATACCTTCCAGTGGTTTATGTTGCGAAAAGAAGTTGATATAAGGAATCCCACTCGGAGCTTCTGGCGCAAAAGCTCAGCCTGCGAGGCAGCATGATGTAAGACTTTTTAGGTAACCATACCTGTATCTGATGACTCCACAGTCCGACTCACTAGGTTGTGAAATAGTTGGCTAGCCCGAGGGTGCTGTGAATAAAAACAGTGCTCTCTGATTTTGATCATTGGCACGCACTGGACAAATTCGATGCCGCGTGAGACCTTTCAATGATACTGAGGTTTTTGTTGTTGTTGACCGTATTGGATATCATACCGGTGGTCACTGTCAACCGTTAAGTGGCGAGTGCATTTTCCAATCCTTTCTCCCTTATTCGAAAGATAATAGTGATGCATGCACGCCCTTAGGATCATACGTCACTATCTTAGCATTCATACGCAGTCAGTAGTGCGACATATGACCTTACGATTACTTTTCATCTGACTTCTCCCCTTTGACATATCTGATGTTGTTTAACCGGATAGGAACGAATTCTTAGTCAGCCTTCTGGATTGATACAGTGCACTAGTCTGACCACTACATCAAGGTAGCAAAATAGGTTAATAGATCAAGATTGCTGCCTTAGTTTCACCTGCACCCCACTTATTAGTTAATAAGATGTGAGAACCTGACGTCGAATGTCTTAGTTTAGACGTATGGGTTCTTTGATGAACAAGTTCCTTCTTTCTACCATGGTTATATGACAGCTTAAAATTAACGTATGTTGTCCTCGATATTGTTTTGCGAGTAACGCGCGATGACTTCAGTTATTTTTCATTTAACTCAATTGCCCATTTATGTTTGATTTTTAGCTCTGAGTCACTCTGTAGCCATAACTCTTGTTCTACCATACCGTTGTACAGGGGCTTGAAATGTCTCATTATGATGATGTACACGACGCTTCGGAATTCCTACACTAAGGAACCGTTCGCCGACATATTCGCTCGAACAGTTAAACGACGTGGTCGAGATTGCATTGCAGCTTATTTTGAAGACCAGGTGTGGACTTTTGGACAGCTGGACGACTATTCAAACAAGGTGGCCAACCATTTGCTGCGCTGTGGATTCCGGCGAGGCGATAAACTGTCGCTTCTGATGCATTCATCCCCGGCTTATGTGGGAATTTGGCTGGGAGCTGCGAAAGTAAGATTTATTCAAAGTTGATGTTGCATATTTTTGCCCTTTCTAATAAGCACAAATAAGCATCATATGTTTCTATGAGACACTAATCTTGCGGTAGCTAAACAATTGTGAGTTCCTTTGCAACTTATTCTGACTGCTTCGGTCTTGTTTGGAGCAACCTGACAATATCTGTTTCTATGTGTCGATGGCAGTAAACGCTTTGTGTTGATCTACAAAACCACAACGCTTATCGTATGCTGAGTTTCAGTGTGAAGGCCCTGCTAGTCCAGTTGGAATGCAGCCGGTCAATGTTCTTGCTTAGTTAATTGTAAAGAGACAAACTTTGAAAACTTCTGAATTTACGTGATAGGGACGATCGAATTTGACGCGCGAGTGACCAGAAGATTTCTTACGATGGCCGAATAACCATTCTGCTCACCTTTTTAATTCGTTGGTTCATAGTTGGAATAATTTAGACTGACGTTCAAATAATTTTCCTTATCTACCGATCCGAATAACCAACCTCTGTGCATTTATCCCAGGTAGGAAACGATCCACAAGGGAAATATCACCTCATGTTAATGAATAGTGTAACACCTTCCGACTTTTCCGTAGATGTAAACGGAAAGGACAAACACAAAACGATTGTTTTGTAATGCCGAAATTAGTATACGTGTATGTGTGTGTTCATTAGAAATGATTATACTTAGGGCTGCACGGACAAGTGATGACAGGATGATATTTGAATCTGCAGTTGCTTTGGCAGTTGTGTTAAATACGGGATGTTAAACGATTATGAATTCAAATGGTTTCTCTGTTTATCGCACAAACACGAAAATAGGATAAAGCGGTCGACCTTGACAGATGATGATAGTCTCAGAGGTCGACGTGCAGCGAATATTGTTCAGATTTCCCCTCTAATGATATTCCACCAATCACTACACCACCCTGGTAATCCCCCAAAATGCATTAGACTGCCTCCTTACAGTGACAAAACGGTTGTGATGGTGACATAGACACTAAGATAAACAAAGCCCAATGTGACATTAGCAAAAGTAAGAAATAAGATGATGTTCAGCCCCGCTGGGCCAATACACAGTCGGTTACACAGGTGGCATCGAGACGTACTTGACAATAGCAAACAATGCTGAGTAGCGGCGATGTCTGCAGCTCCTTGACCACCGTTCCACTTGTCAAGATTCTTAATGTTAATACTTTCTTACCTGCATCAGCTGTGATCATTGTCAGCCAGAGCGGAGGCTGTGGTACCAACGTCGCCATCATCCGAGTCAGTACTGTCTCAGAGTGGCTTGTTTCCGCTTAAGCGTATTTTTATTGATGAGAATCGTCATATCACCGAGTCAAATGTCCTTCGGGCTACTATACATGTTTGATCTCGGAGACTGATACTACGAACTATTGTATTTTTATCAGGGTAAGTGTCGCCGAGTCCAGTGTCGAACTGTCATGATAGTTGACTCGTCAAAACGACTGTGTGGACCAAATGGCTCTACTCTACTCATCCAACGTTACACTACTAATTTGTACTTGTCGCATCGCTTATCAGCTTGTCTACCCTACTCTGGTCCAACATGATCGGAACCCGCTCATCTCCAGAACGATTTGCCTCGTTATCACAATGTATCCATATCACTGGGCTGATTGCGTTGTACGGTGTGAACCAGACTGAGCATACACCTCTTCTTTGGCGAGCAAAGTCAGTAGTTTTTTAGTAACTGTTTGTTCGGCTAGAGAGCCTTCTATTGTTGATCCTTGTGCAATGTCAACGGTCCGGCGCATTATTTATCTCTACAGACTGGTTCTCTGTCACTGTGATCTGCTTTGTTTGAACCATCGTGTGTGTGTTCGGGTCAAGAGTATCTTTCCGAAACACGCAGTCAGTAGAAAAGGCGGCTCGATTTGCGTGCTCTTCGGCTTCTGCATGCATCTTGTCGCCGAGGTTCTGACGCACTCTCAAGCACTGAACAATGAAATAAAGGTCGAGTGAATACATGCCACGAACTCTTAACATTTCGATTTACTCTAATCAGGCGCTAACGTAAAACCAGCAACTAGTAACTGCAATTGAATGGGCCAAACAAATAGTCATGAGAGGAAACGACCTTCTGTGCGATTATAGTGCAGTCAGTTCCTTGGCAAGGTGATTGGTTGCACAACGCCTTCTGTGTACACAATATTGGCGGATGTTGTCTGATTAGCATCGCTTCTCTGATCGCCAGCACTTTCGGGTTACGAGTACGCAACAATATCTTGTACGATTTGATGGCATTGAATAGGCTAACGAATGTGTTTAGTGATCAATGAATCCGGATTCTTTGAGCGTGTAACAGTCAATAGGACGTTTTTTGAAATTTCAGTTGATGATCACCACCGATCTGCTCTGCCTATGTAGACGTCATTGCAACTGCAACTTGAACTGGTATATTACGTGGGAGACAGACTGATCGGTTGAGTGTGTATCACCGCTATGAAGAACTAAACCCCTAGTGCTTAACAGAAAGTGTAGTTGAGCAGCTGGATAGGTGGGTTGCAAATCTGGTCAGATGATCACCCTTGATTTGGATTTGCAAGTATATATTATCTTTCTCCTCGACGTGTCTTTCCTTAGTTTTCACTAAGCGAATAAAGGGAACTCACTGTCTGAAGACGAAGATAGTTAAATTTAATGAAATGAGTAAATCAGCCAGACCCGTATAAACTCGACTGAACGTCAGCAAGGCACGTAATAAATGTTATCATGAGGGAGAGTGTGCTAAAGGCTCAGTGGGTTGATGCTGTCGATGGCGAAAGCAGGATTTTACGTAACCACTGATATGATGCATTAAAAAAATAAACATTCAACTGGTTCTTAAAAACAAGATCGAACAATCTCACAAAGATACCAGTAAACATGACCCATGAACAAGATATTGGAACATTTATTGGTGACGGTTAGTTTTTCAAATTCCAAAATGGACACCTTATCAATTTACCCTCCGGTGAGTTCGCCGGTGTTTCATAAGTTGTTGATCAGTAGAGTACGTTGCAAAAAGTGACAAGGGAATATTGATTTCAAAACCTTTCCAATTGGGAAGCGCCTTGTTCCACTGAACATCGCTAAGCAGGTGTTTGGTAACTTAAAGGGGACAGTATCACGGAGTAAGTTCAACTAAGAGGCTGTCGATGATGCTGTGATGCATTGCTACAGACGAGAAACTAGAACATCTGTTGATTGGAAAGCGTGCAGGTCGCTGCTTCAAACCTAACGATCATACCTTTCACCGCATGCAGCGAACACCAGCTTGTAAATGACGCGTGAAGTGTTCCTCGATTTGCAAACATTTCGGACACAATTTGTTTGATAAGAAATTCTTGGCCGACTACACCAAGCATGGTTACGGCATGGTTTCGGAATCGTGGTTTAGGTACGTGGACATTTTCAAAAATGATGGCAGATGCCTGCCAGTCTGTCTAACAGCGATGATGACTCCAATTGTGAGAGCTTCTCTGATTAATTTCACTACTTCACGGTACATTGCCTCCCAACCAGTTGTTCATCAGTGTAGTGTACTACAAGAGGAGTATTGAATGGATCTCGATGTTGAAAATACCTACGTGGAGTTATCGGGCGAACCAAAGAAGCTATCAAAATTTTTTCATCACTTCATCAGAATGCGTCATATTTCTCTGAGGACTTTTTCCCTAACGGACGAAAACATTAGCAAACGACCATACGCAATTTTTTTTGAGACTTTATAAAAGGATTGGTTTCCCCCGTTTAAGTGCCATCAAAGACCACTGTGTGCGTTCCCTGAGGGCCGTCCCTTCTGATGGGATAAGATCAGTTGATCGGTCGTTACGACGCTCGGCCGTTGACCACGTGATAGCGGAATCGGATACCCGATGACCGCGACTGCTGCTGTGAATGTGTTAGCAGGTTGACAGTATCCAGCTCACACGTACGACACACGACTGTGAAAACCGGAAAAGTTGACATTTTGACCTTTGACAACTGAATGACCGCTTCGATTGTTGGAATCTCATGATTGATTGTAATAGTGCTTATATTCTAACCATATTATTTTCGATCGTCAGTTGCGTTCATCGCCTCATTTCTAGGTGACCCCCTTTTACTTATCAATTTTGAGTATGCTATGTCTGTATTGTTGTGGCTGAATGTGGTTTGATACACACACACCATCATGAACATTATTTACTGGTACCTTCACGTACTAAAAGTCGCCTGACCACCTAGAATTCACTGCATGATTTGCACAATTGAATCAGAAGTATAGTGACTTTTGTTTTTCTTATTGTTGTCAGTCGCAACTGCTATCAGTGTTATTGGCTGAACCGATACAATGTTTTGTATTTACCAACTAGGTGCAAAATTGTGCACACGAACGTGCGTTCTGTGCTCGACACTAATTCAGTTATGCCCTGTACTGCGGATAACACAACACGTGCTGTCTGAATTCCGATTGTTAGTGTTGTGGATGAGCCAGATAGTCGAGTCAACCAATTAAATAACAGTTTTAAGGTCAATAGCTTGTCACATTGGCTGTTTGAAATTACTGTGCTCCGATTAACTCGTGGTATTGACGATCCCGGAACCCAATTTACACTTACAAGTTTGAGTCTGCCTACCGCGGCTACTTCTTCGTGGGTTTGAGGGGTCTAGAAGTATCCAGCTCCCCACCCACCCCCTCATATGTGACCTCGTTTATCACATAACAATGCACCCATTACGGTGTAAACACCGGGAACGTACTTAGGCGAAATACGTCGTGATGACGACGGTCGATTGATCCTGTTACTACAGTGGTGTAGCACGGTGTCTTATTAAATGCAATCCGTTTAACTTTGGACCGCTTCCTCTTTAAGGTAGAGATTTTTTCTACTATGATCTAAGGATAGGTGCAGGTCAATATCTTGTTATTCCTCTTGAGCCGTTTTTTGGTATTTTGTTATACCGTGGATTCACTGGGCTTCTCTGTACGTAACAATCTGTTGGTTTTTCACCGTGGTTGTCCCGTTTTTAAATGTTCTCCGTGTTGTTTTTTCCGTTCGCGTACACTTAGATTGGTGTTGCCACCGGTCTACTGAATTTCAATCTCCGCAATGTTTCATTGTCTCATTGTGTGGACGCTGTTGGTGGCAAAGGGATCGTTGTTGGGAAACAGTTGAAGGACGCGTTTCTAGAAATTGATGGCGAAAAGCGCTTCCCAGCGGATAAGATTTGGTACGTGGACGAACCTGCAAGCCTACCCGAGTCTTCAGATGCCATGTCCACCACGTCTGAGGCGAACTGGAATCAGGGGCTTGCAGAAGTCTCAGCGGCCGCTCCACCCAAATTGGTGCGGTCTAAAAGCCGGGAGCATTTGATTTATGTGTTTACGAGTGGGACAAGCGGCTTGCCGAAAGTAAGTAGCCAGTCAAAGTTCTGCAGTCTGTATGGCAGTTTGTAGGTTATTTACGTTTAACCCCATTCACGTTTGATCGCAGCCTTCACATTCGAATAGACGTTCCAGCAACTCCATTTCGAAAACAGGCACGAGGTTCAAATTTCATTCATCAGTATCGGATATCGTTGCCACGCTTGGAATTTGAATTTCGGCTCATGTCTTACTGTTGCAACGGTATTGTCCACTGCACCAGTGACCTCACATTGGACACGACTAAACTGTCACATGTAAACGTCCAGCCATACTCGCTTACGGGTGATGCTTAGGCTGCTCGAAAGCTGCGATCACGAACGACTGGTTCCCAATATCATTCAACCGAATCCTCGGCTACTCATCGTCATCATCATAGACAGCAATACATCAATATGAACCTCGGCTACTCACTGTTATGTTATTGCCAGCTTCTTGACCTATGCCAGTGAACATGCAGTTTTTTACATGTATACACCACAGTTTCATATTTGTTCTTTTTTCAGGCTGCAATCATCACCACACCGCGCTATCTGTATATGGTATCTGGAGTGCGGTACTCTTTCCGTATCTACAAATCCGATATATTGTACACATCACTACCGTTGTACCATACACTAGCTGGAATCTGTGGAGTCGGTCAGATGTTGGTTCGTGGCACTACGTTGGCGATCCGCGCCAAATTTTCTGCTTCGAAATTTTGGGAGGATTGTATCAAATATAACTGTACAGTAAGTGCATTTCACGGAGGAAATCATTTGAAAAAAAAAACTATAAAATGTCAACACTTATTCACATGAAACTAAACCTAGTTCCGCGGAACATTAGGTGAACAGATGAAAACGGATGAACAAACTGGTTACGCACAGTGATCAAATGTGAAACACTCCTGCCGCTGTACGTCAACACAAGTACATCAGCGGCACCAATTACGAAGACCTTTGTAGTCCAGCCGACCAGTTTTAGTTTGCCAAAGCGTAATTTATTGCGAAAAGGAAGCTTAATATCTCTCAGTATTAAAAAACAAAGCAAAGAGACCTATATGTAGTAGAATCTGCGCTTGAAAAAACACTAGTTATTTTGAATGCACATCAATGGGTCAGACAACAGGACGTGAGTTTTGGAAATAGTTAAACTAGAGACGCAGATCCCACTGCGTTTTGTATGGCATAAGGAAAACAGATGAAAGTGGTTTTTGATCGGAAATTCGGACAAACCTTCAATATTTGTTTCACTACGAAAACTGAATCAATGAACACTATGACCTGGGTTCCTGGGGCCAGAGCAAAGGGTTTGTTAAGCAGCTGAGAGCACGGTTTTTTTTACCAGTGCATAACCGAACAGACATCATCCTTGGGTGAGCCTAGTTTTGAGGGTGGGGTGGGGGTGAAAATGAGAAATTGAACGGGAAACAACGGAAAAACGCTTCAAATTTCTGACCACCAGAGTACGTGGTGTCTACCAAGTGAATTACCACTTGACGTCTATAACATTTGCCTCCAAACGGACTATTAAATGATGTGGTTAATGTTCTCTGAGCTGACTATGCTGTTTGCTTTATGTATGTTGAACGTTATGCTTATGGGACTGAGGGGACAGTGGGCTGTTAAGCTTGGTAGAACGACTGGTTTATGCCAATGGAAAGCATCAGAAAAACTTTTATTTCTCTATTGTGTTTACTGTCTATTCGTTACCGGTTCGCTGTGGGTATGGTAATAAATTACCGGCGTAGGGAAACCGGTGAGCTCGTATCGCCGCGAGTCACAGCGTCCTACGACCACGTCATCGCTACGTCCTCTTTGGGTACCGCGCACTTGACTTCACGTCCGCGAAGTTGCAGTTCATTGGGGTTACGGACTCCCACTCTTAATCGCGTTCTCTCAGCCGTCCCGTTACTTAAGGTATATACAAATCAAAAGATGAGAGACCTACTCGAATAACTGACATCTTGACGTCTCTGCTTCTAGCGATACATACAGTTTCTGCTTTGTGATGTGCCTAGGTGCGTTATAGCGGGCGTCGCTGTCCCTCTTGACAGTAGTACATTAAACAACTGATTAATAATTGGGTAAGAATGTACAAGAAAAATACAAAAACCGAAAATTTATCGAATGAGCCAGCAGTCTTACAATTTCGGTCAAATCTCTGATTGCAGCTCCTTGCTATATCTGAGGGCGCTTCCAGCTCTTCGAGCCAATAGAGGGGCCTGTATCTTGTCCATCTACTGGACTCGTTGCATTCGATTACAAGAGATCTCGTTAAGAGCCGTTATGTTTTGATTATTATATATGAAGCTCCATCGTGTAGCAGTCTGATTGTTCAGATAGTGATCCGACCGTACGAGAATCTTCAGAAAAAACTACAGTTGCCTAGGACAGGTAATCGGTGCATATCCTCTAGATTCACTGGCCATGTTTCTCAATCATGTTACAGGCCATACTAATGTAGCGTACATTTCCCTTCTCAGGGACCGCGTCAAATGGTTGACCTTTTGACCTTTCAAGTGTGGTTTCTGATCCCTTAATTTGAGACCTTCATCATCCTGATAAGCCAAATTGTTATTTCTAATAGGTCACCATCGTGCGGGAGGATACTCGCAAACTCCTACCAATCACGCTCTGCATTGTTTCCGGCTATTTAAGAGCGTCGTCCGACCTTTTAACGTCCTTGTCCAAACATTGAGAGCGGTGTCTTTCCAATTAATGTCTCTAAGTTTGCATTTGAGTGGAAGATGGCGACTCAGAGCACAGTTTTCCACATCACCATCTGTTTAAAACGAAATTTTGCTAGAATACTCTTAATTTTTTTCTATCGGATGTTCGCAAGTCTGTAGTTCAACTTGTGGTTTACCATCCGAGGTATTTTCGATCGAGAGTTCGTCAATTTTGCTGAATGACGCTGAATAGATTGAACATCACCCACAATTGATCGCAGCTGTCGCATTCCCATAGACTTTCCAGTCGGCCCCTTTCGAAAAGAAGCACTAGACTCGAGT
>LOND01000221.1:199734-231619 GCA_014220965.1 Paragonimus kellicotti
ACTCGAGTCTAGTGCTTCTTTTCGAAAGGGGCCGACTGGAAAGTCTATGGGAATGCGACAGCTGCGATCAATTGTGGGTGATGTTCAACGTACACGTAGTTTTTCTGCCCATATAACGTTGGGTTACGTAATCGAATGGCACTGTCCTCGACACTGGCCAAAATTCGCTGGCGAACGAGTTTTGATCGATCCGGTGGAACCCTTTAGATAACGGTGAACGATCGATCTATGTTGACCACTATTCCAAAGTACCTGCTGAGGAGATTTTTCTGGCTCAACTCGCCAAGTAAAACTATAAAAGTTACTGTACTGGCCCGACCAAGTAGTCTTCCGATAGACGGAACGTTTCAAACTTCCGTCAATCCTTCTACTCAAAGAGACGTCCAGGAAATGGAAAGACCCTTCTGACTCCAATTCTGAGGTGAAACTTATCAGCGGATGTGCGCAGTTGAAGTCCTTTAAAATATCAGCTATATTGACAGATGAATTTGTGATAACTAACATATGAACTTAATGCTTGTAGAAAACCATCTGATCCATAATAGTGCTGAGCAACATTCGTTCCCCAAAAAATATCTGCCAGCAGTGGTCCTAATAGTGACCACATTGCCACTCTGTCAGTTCGTCTACTGTCACCAGTGAAAATAAAATGCACGTTATCAGAGCATTTTAGAAGCAGTTCATTCAAATACGCTGTTGGAAAGTCGATCGAAGTGTTGTCGTTTTCAATAAAATCGCATAAGTGATCCACTGTTTACACAAGTGGAACATTAGTAAACAGAGAAGTTACGTCAAGAAAACACAATTTTATTGTCGCACATACCTCCAAACAATCTGGTCCGACTTTAATGTGATTTGATCCACAGTTTAACACCAGTCATCTGACGTTATGTCGTGTTGGGTATGTATGAAAAACTGAAATCCCCTACTACTCATCAGTAATCAAAAAAACCTCGTTCAATCGCGTCAACTACCTTGGTCATTAGCCTACTCATCCGATCGATATGTAGGCAGTTAACTCCCAATGGTCATTCACTAACACATATTTGAGACAGTGTGAATTTTGAGCAATACCAAGTTTCGCATGTAACCGTTTTTAGTTTTATTTTCTTTTATAACTGTAACAGCCTGATGAGATTTTATCGAAAACATATGTTTGCTACATTTCGTGTTCTATGACTCATTGGGAATTTCCGGAATAGTATGTGCGATTACGTACGCTGTTGAACAAGAAGATGGTTGCTAGCACTTAGCATCGCTGTAGTGGATGTGGGTCAGCACGACATGTGTACAGCCCTCAGTCTATTTATTGCACTTTTGTATGAGTGCACTCGCTTTTCCATATCGATCGCCTGGATGAACTTTGCTGAGTACATAGCATCACCGAGCAAACGAGAGTGGGTTCATTTGGACTATCGCTGTTCTGGGGCGTACCGTTTCCGGAATCTCGTAACGCCTAAATGCAAGCCGGATGACGGACTTTAAATCGGATGAGATGAAAATATTCGGCGAAGATCACTTGAGTGGTCGATAATCGAACAACGGTAGAATTTGTGCAAACGTACAGGGAGCGAATTCCGACAGCTTTGCGTTTAACGTATGTGCCTTGCGCAGGTTGAGGGACCAACTTTTGTTCAACAGCTCGAACAGTTGCGCATATTCCCGAGCTCTGTAGTCGGATTTTAATGTGGTTTAACCTTTCGTGTAACTTCCTCTATCAGCTGTCCGACAACCTGCCGTGTTGGATATTAAGTTGCAGTCAGCGAAAGGAATGAACTGTGGTTTTCAATTGAAAGTATCCGCGTTTGTCATGCATTCTTGAACACCAAATCACATTTAAATATTTCACGTTCAACCACCCAACTGAAACCAAAAAACGCATTTTAGTGCAATGTAGTTCTTGTTTGTAGTAGTGTAGACAACTGCGTTCCGAGTCACCATCTTCCGCTCCCGATAAAAAGGTTATTTGAACTTCTGGAGATCAAGGTATGGGGGGTTGTGCTATCGATTGAGAACCGGCGTTTCACCCGTTCATTTTCATCCTTTCTGTAACTTGAAATCAGACAATGCATCGGTGCGCACTTTCCGGGAATGTTGTACTACCGATCCATTGGAGTACTAATATGTGGCATGCTTATTCTTACCATTGCCACGTAATCCGTCCAAAGTCCGTCCAGAAGCCTACGCAACAACAACCGATCTTGGAAAGCTGTATACATTTGTCCCCTCTTCGAGCTCACGTTATCAGATTCGTACTGGATAATGGACGCCAGTGAACAATCAGTACACGTATTGTACTGCGTCCTTTGATGGAAAATACACTGTAATTCAAGTTTTTTCTCTCTAGCGTCATATGATTGACAGTCGATGTCGGTGTTGCTGACTCCGTCCTTCGATCTCAACCGTTTCCGGTTACACGGTAGGTAACGGTCAATGTTGGACAGTCGACGGATCGATAACAACGAGGGTCACTCGAATGACTGGAGGTAGTGTTGTCTGCGTACACCTTTAAGGGATTCTCCTCGTCTGTGAATCTGATTAATTACCATTTCGACTGGGTTGCAGCCTTCTCTGTTTCTTCCCCACGATAACCGGCTCTGCTGTTCTCTTCATATTGTGCACAATAACTTTGACACTTTTATACATGCCTGTATGCTTCCTATATCAGACATCGGTTTCGTTGGATGCAAGCGAAAACGTCCCAACCCATCAAGTGCATCAGGTCCAGATTGAGTTAAAACACTTATCGAATGAGTATTCAGAGTTGAACATCACCCACAATTGATCGCAGCTGTCGCATTCCCATAGACTTTCCAGTCGGCCCCTTTCGAAATTGTGGTGATGTTCAATCTATATGAAAACCAAAATCCCCTACTACTCATCAGTAATATGCAGATTGTTTAGTGTTGCCTTTATCTGACATCCTTCAAATATGCGTCGCACACTGTAAATTAACAGACATTTGGAAGAGTGGGTGTTAATTCTGTTCTGAGAAATAAACCAGTTAATTGCAGATTGTTGTAAGGTATTGTAAAACTGTTATCGCAGTTTTCTTCTCCTGAACTTATCGCTTCAACCATCTGATCGGTAGTGGATGCATTCTCCCACTTTGTTTAATCAGCGTCTCTACTGTTAGTTGCACATGGTTTGGTTGCAGTGGGCTGTTTTCTTGGCAAAAAACAACGTCTTTGAATTATCAGACCGCCATTGAAAAAGTCTGGGTCCACCACATCTCAAATTCACCCAGGATTATTGATTAAAACGCCTCTGTATGTCACACCTAATCTTTGGAAATGATCCAGCACTCCAAACAGCTCTCCGTGATGGGATTATCTCCACTTTCTTCCTCGCTTCATGCCAACGGTAGGCTTCCGTAAATGAATAGGTTGGGGTTGTTTTTATGTTCTGCGACTTTGCGGCAGCGATCGAGTTGCAATTCTACAGAGGTCTAACGAAAACACGAGACTTGTTTAAGAGTCGTCTGTGCATATTTCTTACTTTTCGTAAGAATGAGAGACTGCCGCCTATGCTTATTGCCATCGATTTTGTTCTTCGAATTTCTGGTTCATCCACCAGTTTTTGTATGTCGCGTTATTTCTGCAGCCCAAATTAGTTTTCGTGATGTTCTTTCAATTACTATCTCAGTGGTCAACTCAGTGATTGCGGACAGTTGTTCGAATATCCCCATTTAAGTTGTCAGCTTGCGTTTAAATTTCGGGATAGTTTTAGACGTTTATGAGACGTTCGGGGATTTGGATTATTTAAAATTGAACACCACCCACACTTGATCGCAGCCTTCGCATTCAGATAAGCCTTTCGGCTAGCCCACTTCGAAAGGAAGCACTAGACTCGAGTTTCGCTCTTATTAGAGCTCATCAGTAGTGCATATCCTTGTCTGGATCGGAGTTTGCACTCTGACCCTCGTGCTTGTGAGACTAGCGTGTTAACCACAACGCCAGCAACCTCACAATAGGCATGACCGAATGATCAAATCCAAACGCTCAACCACAACCTTGTATGCTCGACCTGCCCGATCATTTCGAAAGGAGAATGAACAGAATCACTCTGTTCTATCCAATCGATAACCCCGTGATCAGGACTTCTCAGTTAGGTTGAAGTTACTGTCTTCATTGAACCAACTGAGCACGGTTTAAGTGTTTATGTGAAAGCCCGGAACTTTTCATAAACACTTAAATCATGCTCATTTGGTTCGCACAAGGTTGTGGTTGAGCGTTCGGATTTGATCATTCGGTCATGCCTATTGTGAGGTTGCTGGCGTTGTGGTAACACGCTAGTCTCACAAGCACGAGGGTCAGAGTGCAGATTTCGATCCCGACGAGGATCCGGACAAGGATATGCACTACTGATGAGCTCTAATAAGAGCGAAACTCGAGTCTAGTGCTTCCTTTCGAAGTGGGCTAGCCGAAAGGCTTATCTGAATGCGAAGGCCGCGATCAAGTGTGGGTGGTGTTCAATTTGAGATAGTTTTGACTATCTGATCTCTTCGATTTAATTAATCAATTTGGGTCGGAGATAAATATTGCGATACGTGCACATTTTACTTAATTTCCTCTCTGCTGTACGTAAAACCTACAGAGTGTGCCTGATTCATTGGCGGTAACAAAATATGCAGAATGGGAAAAAATTTGATCCACTTTACTATAAAATGACATTCAATACCATCGCGAATTAATCTGCCATATTATCACATTGCAAAAGTTGGTGGGTTTTGATAAGTATTACCTCGTTGAACGCTAGTAACCTGAGGTTTCGACTGCTTTTGAACGCTCCGAACAACTTGGCGGGGTTAGTTACATGACCTCTTGTCAGATGATGTTTAACGATAGACATGCTCGGAGCCCTTGTTATGGCGATGACAGTTGTGTTGCGTTGTGTCACCGTTGGAGTGAACGGCTTTGGAACCTGCTCAGCCATTCGATGTGACGAGCGCTGTTGCGGTCGGCTGACGTAATTGCCATTGCAACTGAACACACTGCATTCAGTGTCAAATTTTGTTCATCTAGTGGGTTTTGTCATCTGTACTTCTGCAGTCGGATACGTACGCTTCATTACCGAATGTATGATATCACTGACATTCTTAGGCTATCTCCTCTAAATGGCAAATCCCGAATACTTTATCCTTGTTAGCAGTTTAATTTGAGGTCGATCTGTCTTTTTGCTTACATTGAATATCGCTAAGTTGTCGCTAGAGTGTCTGTCAGAACCACCCCTCCTTTGTAGGTCGTATGTTCCTCGTAGATCTTTCAAGCTCTGTTGACAGCTTTGACTGCATCATATTTATATGTGACTAACGTAAAGCTGGCAGTTTGCGAGCCTTTTTTGACATACTATATCGAGTTGATTTAATTCTCATATTTTATCCACTAGGTCGGCAACTATTAGTTTTCTTTTGTCTTGTGGTTTACAAAATTCCTGTTTTTCTAACTCCTGAATAACTGCCTTGGTGTGTCCCCGTCTACTCTCTGTTACCCAATAATTAACAGGTTGTGCAATACATCGGCGAACTGTGCCGTTACTTGGTCGCTCAACCGCTTAAACCAACAGACAAACAACATCACGTCCGACTTGCTTTCGGTAACGGGTTACGCAAGGAGACGTGGATCGAGTTTCAGAAGCGATTCAACGTTCCTCTGATCGGAGAACTGTACGGTGCAACTGAATCCAATTCTAGTATCATCAATTGTGATGGCAAGGTCAGTTTTGTTCTCACCGTTGTCCCGCATCGAACTCTTCCATCATTATTGCCATTCTTTGCGCGTGTGAGAAACTCTGGCCAACAGCCTGAACCCACAGATCAGATTGCATATTCAGTAATCTTCTTAAATGACATACTCTTAACTAAGTTATTCTCCTCCAACTTCGGCGTTGTCATTCGCATACAGAGTATCTCGAACAATGGACATTTTCAGGGAGATGCAAAACTGGTCGTTCCATAGTAGTGTTTTCTCCTGCGCAATAGCGTTTTAAGATCATTAAACCTTATTTTTGAGAAGCATCAAAATAGACGTCTGTTCTTGATTGATAATGGACTCTCGGTAAGGCCATTCTTGCTATCTGGAACTGCTATAGACTTTGTAAATCGAAGTGTTATTAGGTGCTTCTCGCCTGCAACTTGTTATTTGGATTGTAGAACCACTATGCAGTGATGGAGGATCACATGTCGAGGTAATCAGTGATATTTTGCTCATACTTAGAATAAAATCAAGAACTCAACGTCAACATCATTTACTGCTACTCATTGCCACGTGCGATGACAGGCTGCTCGGGTATTCCGTTTCTTTAGCTACTAGTTAAAAATGACACGTTATGCATGTCTTCCATGGGCGTTTGCATGTGAAGATGAACTCAGGGAATGGAATGAATCAAACAACATCAAAAATTTCAAGTTGAACATCACCCACAATTGATCGCAGCTGTCGCATTCCCATAGACTTTCCAGTCGGCCCCTTTCGAAAAGAAGCACTAGACTCGAGTTTCGCTCTCATTAGAGCTCGTCAGTAGTGCATATCCTTGCCACTGCCGGGACTAGAACTCCGGCCATGCTTTCATGAGGCAACCGTGTTTACCACTGCGCCATTGACCTCACATTAGGCACGACCGAATTATCATATGTGAACGCTCAACCACTTTCGCTTGTGAGTAATGATCAACTTTAAATCGACCAAATCCTCGACTACCCATCAGTAACATCAAAAATGTCAGTTTGTTTCGTTCATTCCTTCAGTGAGCAGATAATCGGCCATTGAACATAGTAGTCATACGGCTCGTTCAACGGCAGCCCAGTAGCCAACTTATAACTGTACATATGGGTAAAAAATGTGTTCATCTGCTGACCAACTTTTCGTTCAACTCTGTAGTTGTTTTGCGTTTTTTATAACGGCAACGTGCGGGGTAGGAAAAAAACTGAAGCTCCGTAAGTGGAAGTGCTCACAGAGGTTGGTTTAAATGATTCTGCAATATGCGTTGTGCATATTTTGAGAACACGACGATGCTTATCGACAAGTTTATGACGCATGTTGAAGTGGTTGGAAACCGTATAGTCAATGAATAGTGTAAAGCAGATTCCACATGTAACAGAGAAGTATTTGAAGGAGCTAATTAAAGTACTGAAATCTCTTGCCAAAAGCCTGGCAAATATAACTGTGGACTAGTGGAGCCACTGTGGCGAATCAATCCATGACAAATAGTTTAAAGACTTGAGGAGGAACAATCGAATGGTTCAGGCCATGTCTTCTCTGTCGCACGTCGGCGTTTAGACTGTGGAGTGAAGGTCAGTGAGTCAGAATTTCGTCACCTGTCACATATGTGCTGACTCAAGCGTGAGACATTCGGTGACAGCATTGCCATCAGCACAATGTAAGGTGATGGTGATTCACTCAATGTGCGAGCTGATATCTATCCTTTGTCTACTTTCAGACGTCTCCATATCACATCCGCGTCACATAATATATTGGTTTCGCAACTAAATGTGGAGTGCAAGGTGCTTCAAAACACTTTCTTGTTATAGTACAATACCTGTAGGATCGTTCGT
This sequence comes from Paragonimus kellicotti, assembly GCA_014220965.1. Lineage (NCBI taxonomy): Eukaryota > Metazoa > Platyhelminthes > Trematoda > Plagiorchiida > Troglotrematidae > Paragonimus > Paragonimus kellicotti. The sequence goes on from LOND01000221.1 coordinate 207,287, forward strand.
ACGACGTGGGTCACACTAATGCAGTTGAATAAAGAGTGGAATTGGACACTACACGGAATTCCTCATACTGTACTGGAGCTCACACTGAGACTTTCTATCAGAAACATGCTAGCTAGCGCCAGTGGAACATGTAACCATAAAGGAGATAAATGAGTCCCAGATAGAATTTACACATTCATTTTAGCGAACTCAACAGTGTTTCAGTTGTGTATTGTGAACCATCACTGACCCGACTCGGTTAGAGTGCCTGTTTTAGCGTGAACATTTACACAGCGTTGGGACTCTAGTGCGATGTATTCATCTCCACCGTGTGCCGCACGGAAACTGGAAATTGACTTTGTCTAGGTCACTGATCAATTCAAAGGAACCTTTAGTAGAATGTGTCTGAAGTTTTCCCCTCAGTGTGGTTAGAATAGTGGCTTGCCAGCTCACCGACTCATGATAAATGAAGTCTACCACTGTCAAAATTGGCCTAGGCGGCATCCCTGACTTGTGTATCTTCTCCGTATAGTTAGGGTGCTTGACGATCCACACGGCTTAAGCGACTTATACGTTACCTCATCAATAATCCTCAACTGTAAGAGAGCTGAAGATGTCGTCCTATGCAGTCCTCTATTTCGGTAATACTGTCCACTGACCAATGTTGACAGCATCTGCACATTTTGCATCTTTGTCTAAAACGACAGCCCCAGAGCCCTTGTCCGGCTTAAGTATAACTACGTTTTTTGACTTAAGCTCTCTTAACGATTGCAAACGTTGGTTCGTTATAGCACACCGGCCGTTGATCGGAGTCACACTGAACTCATAAGCTCTATCGGTGAGTTGAGTTTTTAACCAGTCTAAGTTGCCAACACTAGTCGGTCGGAGGTCACATAATTGATTGCCAAAATTCCCAAGCTGGGCCTCAACATAAATGTGGTTACGCATGTGCGGTGCTATTTTATAATCAAGACCTAAAGCTAACGCTTCTAGTTGCAGTGAATTCAATTGTACTGAAGAATAGTTCAGTACGTACTTACTGGGATCCAATGGAATTGGTTCTTCCGCAGGCTTCTTACGTGACTTCTGCAAACGGTTGATGTAAGTCCTCTTTTTACGATCGATGACTGCCTCACAAAACGAGGTAAAAACGATACGACACAAATCAAGTTTTCAATGATAGATAGAAGACGGCAGTGTGTCCTACGCCTATCAGCCAATCGCATTTGTGCAGTTTCAATGTGAGCAGTCGCAATACGTCTGAGGTTGTTGTTGGTCACCTTCAGTTTGTTCTTCTTTAAGAGCCGAACGAACTGATAGGGATATCGACCTTGTTATGTGTATTCAGTAAAGAACGTTATTTCCATAGGTTTTCGAGCAACCTTCCATTTCAAGCTAGCTACATGGAGCAAAAATCTGCAAGTCTCAACGGGAAATCGTAGCATTGAGATTTTAAAACAATTGGTTTCCTTGAAAAGCCTGAACAAAGCAGTTATAACACGAAAAGCGATAGACAAACATTTCCTATTGACTCATCAGTACCAAATTTGCAGTGGCGTGCAATTGGTTTCTTATTATGTCGCCGATCAAAAAGCACAAAAACGCAACCGTCCTGATCAACAGTCGTTTAAAACCAGCTAATCCGTATTTAGGTCAAGGTCTTCACAAACAGCTGAACTTCCAAACAGTAAATCCGAACTACTACTTTATTAATTTCAGCAAGTAAGATTGTGTCTTCCTGGTAAGATACGACACTTTCCACAAGCGCTTCAGTGCAGTCACAGCTGTGTCGACAATCCGGTCTTAATGAGTAAGACATCCCGCCACCCAAGGTACAGCATTATGATTTCGCTACTCGAGCATGTATTAGATGTGTGCTCTTCGACAGCATCTCTGGAGATGAGCGCAGCGCCTCGTTGGTATTCGACCAGTCATGCGTATTTGCATGTGTTTATGTAAGTGCATATGTGCGTTCCTACTGACTTACTCTGCTACTCATTTCAGCGCTTTGGTTGTGATGACTGTTACATACGTCAATTCCTGCTTTCGTTTTAATTTTGGGCTTACGCTCCCGTGTTCTAGCTCGTTTTACTACGTGTTCTGTTCTATTAGCTCTTTTTAGAATCACGCTGTCCAACAATCATCATCTTTCGGGTTGCTTTTCCCCCCATGGTTTTAGCCTGGAGCTATCGGTTTCATGCCGCAAATTATCAGGGGTATCTATCCGATCTATTTGATCAAAATGGATCCAGTCACCGAGGTGCCTTTGCGTGATCCAGAAACAGGTTTGTGTATCGAATGTGATACGGACGAACCTGGTCAGTTAATCGGTCGCATTGACAACTCTAACCCGACACGATTTTACGATGGCTACGTGAACAAGGAGGCGTCGGAAAAAAAGATATTACGCAGCGTTTTTAAACCGGGCGATGCGTGGTTTGCATCCGGTGAGTCTTTTCTCCATTTGTAGCCTTTTTAAATGTCATATGCTACATCCTGTTGGAAAACGTTTAATCTCGGTTCGGTTGTCACTTCGGCAAATTGCTCCTGTACCGCTTGAAGATCACTCGCACACTTTGATTTCAGCCTTCGTATCCACATAAAATTTACAAGGTTGCCCCATTTTCTAAAAATGCAGCAACCTCCACACTTTCATCTGTCCGTATGATGAACTGTGATCATTTCCTGTGGCGCAAGCACCATCTCAGTCTTTCAGTGGCGCGCCAAGTGTCACCGTACGATTAGTCCTGTTGTACGGCTGCGCACTCTGGCCCATCGGAGGGAGAATCTGAGTGCCTGCTTTTAACCATCGGTATAAGATTAAGATAGGTGCACCAGTTTGCCAGTGGCAACGTTTACCGTCGTATTTTTAGGACAAAGAAACTCTTTCGACCTTTGAACGTAGTGATATCGTTTCACAGGTTTCCGTGTCAACCACATCTTACGAGTGACTACTCACTGCTTGCCACGCGGCAAATTGCTTGCAAATGATTGTTTTGGCTGCAATTGGCAGTCCGGACATGAAGACACTGACACTGAAGTTTACTACAATAGAGCGTTCGTGGTTTCCTGGACACCGAACTCCGTTGATTGACAACGCCGTCTGGTGTAACGAAGAGTGGAAGCCAGTAACGCTGATGCTTCAAATTCCCATGCAATGGATCTTAAACAAACCTCAATTTTCTTTTCTTATTTGTTGTGGCAGGCGCAGTTTTATATAACCAACTCTTGTCCAGCTGTTATCACAAACGAATTCGAAGATAGGGCTACACCCGTGACAGCTCGGTGTGTATGACCCTGCTTAAATTTTTGTATGAGTTAAGCGTGCAACTGTACGCGTTACTTAAACTAATTGACCGTCCACCGTGGTTATTTCCCTTGACTAATTATTTTTCATCATTAGTTACTTTTTATTCTCCATCTGACGAGATCACCGTCGTTCTAATCAACAGACCGTTCCGCTATCCCTGGTTGATTACGTGCTCCGTTGGGTCGCACCGGTTTGTACCAGTTTTTATTCCTCATTATAGGTTGACCACCGATGGCACTCATTGGTGACTCTGCGCCTGGTGATTGGTCTGAATCACCTTCGCGTGAGTCAATTATTCGTTTCGTCTTCCAGCGCACATCACATTTTTCATCCGCAAAACAAAAGCAAGACGTTCATGTTGTCTGTTTGTAGGTGTGAAGGAGGCAGACAGAGATGCAGTCACGTGTTCGAAGCACAAACTGCCATAAGCCTCTCTGGGATGCCACGTTCAAGTTTACATCTACAGGTATGATTGACTTTGATAAATTGTAACAAATGCTTGCACTCTGATGCTGTAGCCGACCAATTTCGTCAACTCTGCGCGTACAATCCAGTTACAAGGCATCTGCTGAAACTTGACCACGACTCCAAGCTGATTTCATTTCAGTTGAGGCATGCCTGTTTTCTCGAAGCTTTCTGTATACAGAACCATAAAACGCAAAGCTTTATAGCAGTTTGTTTTGGAATCATGCGTATGTTTTTCGTCGTACAGTATAAACACCGAACGAGGAGCTCTGAAAAGAGGAGACCGGCACTGACGTGGATGATGCGATGATGAGATATGGAGATGCATGAAGAGCTCTCAAAAACTACACAATCTGGCAATATATTGCCGATATTTATTGTGGTAGAAACAAACTTTAACACTCTTGACAGCCTTCTCCAGCATTAATGTACTTGGCCCGCCTGTTACTCAGCGTCTGAATATCCTTTGAAAAGCTTACTCGAGATCTGTACTTCTCTTCAGTAACCAATCTGTTCCTCCTATACCGAGTTTTTCTCACACATCCTCGTAAACTGAAATGGAAAAAAGTAACTAGAAGACAACATCTGGAAGCCGCGGCAAGTGAATCAGGTGCCGGACGTTACAGTCCGTGATGGCGGCCTGTGTAACTCGCAAGGTTGGTATGTCGGTGTGGTGAAGCAAAACCCTCCTGGTCTTTGAGCCACGCAGTCGGCCCGTCAGTGCAGCATGCCAAATGACTGTCATCATGGTCATATGCGGCTTATCATCGATTAGTAAAACATCCGAAGCGCCCCAGAGAATGGTTCGCATGCTCTTCCACACTGATAACTGAGTACGAAATAGTTTCACTGACTGAAAGTCGCAGTATCTTCAGCGCACTTATTCCTGCCTGGTTTCCGAGTGTAACAAGGAAGTCAGTCCCCGATCCCAATTGTTACAACCCTTGAGTAAAGTTCGCTGCTGTCAGTTATTGCTACTGCAATCTCATCAGTTCACCTTCCCTATCCATCTCGCCCCAACCCTTGACGTGCCCATTTTGTCCTCCCGGGATATGCCAGCAGTCTTCGTTATCTAATTTGCCCCTAATTGTGGATCTGTAAACACAGGTCGTTCTTCGGCGATGTGGTTTTGCGGTGCCTTCTCCGCTTCGGTGGTGTATCTCCTTACTGTCATTTCTACAGGAACGCGGTCTCCATAAATGTCGACCAAACGATTATAGATATCTTTCAACAAAGCGCTATTAATGTTAAAATGTGCTATGACAAATTGATTTTCACAATTCACCAATTTCGTATGTCGCACGAAGTGAACGCAAGCAGATGTGGTAAGTTTGCAGGTACTCAGTGGAAAACGTTCGCCTTCTGTCTGTTAGTACACAACAGGTGACGTCAGCAACAACCTGCGACACAAAAAGGCCCTGCGAATTATACAACACCATCATATCGCTAGCTTTTGACCATACATTGCGTCTGTTGAGTCGGTTGACCGTCTGTTTTCACTCATCATTCCGTGGACGACAATTGTCCACCTAATATTAATCGTTGAGCGAATAACTCACGTCTATCGGTTACAAGATCCCAAGAGAAAACTAGCTCTGGTTTTCGAGACAATTTTTATTCTACGTTTCCACTACTTCTAATGGCTTTCACCAATCCTGTTATGACTTGGTTTTGACTACGATTAGAACACAGATGATTCCGTATCATTTTTTTAGTTAGTTACGGTGTATTTCAACTCATAGGCCTTTTTTGATTCCGAAATGCTATCTATATATATATTATATAAACTATATAATTATAGTATATATATAATATAACTGCATGTAGACTGCACTGAGATGATATGTGAGCATATCAATGTCGGCCACGCCGTTTGTGTCCTGTATTTGGGTCTCTGTCAGCAGCGTCGGCTACACCACATACCTCGACAACAAGAAACCAGCTTGGTCCATCCAAACGTTCTAACCGACTGCAATGCCTTGGCTGAACAACAGCTGTTCATATCCCACGACATACACGTTTAATTCCCATCATACTGCACATCCATCCTTGGACGACACTCACAAAAGACCGTTAGGTACGGACAAGTAGTACCGAGGATGAGACTCGAGTTTAGCGCTTTTATTCCAGAAGGGATCGACTGAAAGTCAAACGGAATGCAAAGGATGCTATTCTATATTGCGCTGTTCAATTATACATCACACAACTCATTAGTAAATCAAAAACGTTTGCATCTGATCAAACGGCTTCATCCTAGCCCGGGTACACAAGATATATGCAACAACGCATACTAATCCGATTACTTCACAGATTTGAAAAGTGTTAACGTGAAAAAGAAATTGAGTACGCAATCACCATAGCAACGCGTGCAAGTATAAATGACCGAGACAATCACTCCATCTGACCTTGAGTGCAGACCAGGCGCTCACGTGCGTGAAGTCTACTGCAACCAAGCCGGCACGTGCTACGTTAGCACAGCATTGAACAGTCAAAATTGACTAACAGTTCAGACAACGGAAGAGTTCAATCTCCAATGTTGAATCTAAGATGAACACACATTAAAAATGCGAAAGAACCATTGGGCCCGACGATAAGTGCTGCTTATACAAGAGAGAATAAATGAGCGTTCTAACCGCTCGTTACCCAGACTGGAACACAGAATAAACTACTACAAACAGTAAACGAATTTTCCGAGGGGAGAAAACGAAAAGGACCCCGTGCGTAACCGAACGAAAACCGAAACCTGAAATCTTTTGAAGGCATCTGACTGATAGGGAATTTACGGATTGAGGTAAGCTGAGAATACGACTGAATAGACGTTAGGGAAAATGGAGCGAAAACGGATCTGTACTACAGCCTGTCAAGCGTAACATAGGCACACAAGAGCACACAGCAATCAAAGGATCCACTGTGTCCCCAGCCGCAATACGTGAGGACTTCCGAACGTGTGAATCAAATCTGCTACTGAATTTGCCTACTGACAATCGCATCATTACAGACCCCAACAAGTTTTAACGTTTGGCTAACGGAGATCAGGGCAGTTCATTTGATGAAGCTGTTGGTGTGTTTCTCATCAAATGACGGTTTGAGCTAGACAAGGTTTGTCGTCCGTCGAGTGATTAGATTGACGGGGAACCTTACATATTAGAATTAAATCTCCTTTAACATGCCAATATAATGCATTGAGAATTGCTACATTCCATGGACTCCCTTTGGATAAGGTAAGAAAAGAAGTGGCTTTTCGTTATACATTACTAATAGGAATAATGTTCTTCATTACACGAGGACGGCGAGCCTGGCTAGAGACAAGGGCGCACTAGCAAGTTGAAGAAGCAAAAAGCGAAACGGCACGAACGGCTGAGTAGGTAATCTATGCATCCAATTTGACCCTCGCTCACTGATGCCCAGTTGGAAGACAGGCTAATGTGGGTTGGGTCTCGTTTGGTTTCCAAGAAGATATTCAGTACTACTTGAATAACGGAGATGTCGAACCGGGGCCGTTTGTCCGTAGCCCAGCGATGAAAAATAATCAAGCGCATCTACAACCTCCCATTCCATATCGCCCAAAACTTGTAGTGCGGAAGGATTCCGAGTACTTACACGATAGAAAGCAGAAGTCCCTGGTAGGGTACTTTGTGGCATACAGCCAGCTGTGCAGTAACAGTCGGAAATACAGTCGCTGACTTTGGCGATCCGTGAGCTTCATGCATGAGATTGTACAGTCCACTTGGTAGAAAATCCATGGGAACGCCATCAACCGGTTCATTTTTATCAGCCTCTCACGTCCATTCTGCGTGGGTAACGAGTAAATTGGTAGTGCTCGAAAATCCTTTTTGACCGTCAGATAGCAACACAAGTCGATATAAAAGTCCGCCCAACTGATCAATAATCGAGGTCTCAATGGCTTTTCGGATAATCGACAATAATGCGATCGGCCAGTAATTATCGGGCTTATTGCAGTAACCGCCCATAACGATGGTTGATGCTACATAAAACTTCCGGACCTCAGGAAGCTTTCCCCCACAGAAAGACCACGTCGCAGTCTCGATGACTCATCAGCACATTTCTTTAGCTTCAGACTAGATATGAGATCAGGACTTGGGGCATGCTACCACAGGGAGTCGACAGCTTTCAGAAAATCATGTGTAGTGTGAGCTGGGAGCAAGTGCTGGAGAACTGAAGCCAATAGCAAACACACTCAAATACTGTTTACCGAGAACGTTGGCAGAGTCCCAACTTGGGATGGCCATCTAAATTGTGTGGTGCAAGTATGACATCGCAGGATACAGTTTGATATTGGAATCTACAGGGCAGAATAGTCCAGGAATGGCACAAAGCATTTTCAAATAAATCTAGCTGATAGTCACGATTGTAGTTCCACACAAATGTGGCATGTAATGCATAGTTCGACGGTTCTCTCCCACCGATACACATTGCGAGTTGGTCGCTATACAGTCGGTAAGCATCTCTTGCAGCATTAAAGTGAGTCTGTTTTCTCGGATCGTTTAGGGTGCTCATTTGGTACGATGATCTCTTAGGGTTCATTCATGGCGAATGTGCCATAGTATCAGGCGAAGCGATATCAAGTCTGAGTTGTAAAAATGTAAAATGCGAGAGAATATTGGTACCACATCCATCAATCTGAATATTGTGAATCCGAAAGAAAACGAGGTACTAGATGACCTGGTTAAAAAAATATTTATCCACACGAAATCACTGAAGCACAGCAGATGTACATTCCAAGAATTATCAGAATGGAGATGAGATAAGGACCGAGGGAGCACGCACAACAAATTACGTACAATGCCTCACTACGCCACATTGAGAACTATGGACAAAATTGTGGAACACTTCCAGATTTCTCAGAGCGATTAAATAGGTTATTCAACAGAGCGAAACTAGGCACTGGATGGATGCGAACAAAAAATTATTTCTGTAAACATGATTCTGGAGTTATTTTTAAGTCTCTTTTTCTGTGTGTGTAACTTCCTTACCTTTTGTTATCTTGGCCTGGCGATCAGGCTTGTGTGCTGTGTTGAGCGGGCGAGCTATTCCTAATGGAACTTCCCTCCTTGCGGGTGCAACTGCGCACGTTGTCCAGATGAGAGCAGTCAGATAAACGGCAGGTGCGTACAAGGTGGATAATGCCAATCTGTTGTGTTTTACTTTTGCTTGTTGTTTGCTCTTGCTTGGTCTGGTTTTGTGTGTCTGTGAATTGTATGTCTCTACAGTAGTATGTCTTGTGTCGTGTGTCTTATGTATTTCTTCTGTGAGCGTCCTGACTTTAAAGGTGTTTCTTGAGCCTGTACATATGTATTGCAATTTGGTTGTTGCTGGTGGTCGATGTTGTTGCGTTTGTGTGTGTTACCGTCTGCTTTGCTGTACAAGTTTTTAAGCCAAGGGTTTTTATTGAGGGCGCTAATTGCCCTCCTATATAGGTCTGGGCGTCCTGGCAATATCCAAAGCCCATATAATGCACGAATACACAACCTAAGTACCATACTACTTTGGCCGTCGCTCAAGATGAACCAAGTCGTTCTTTCCGCTGTTTGCAGCAGGGTTGATAGGCGAAAATATGGTGCTGCCAAACCCTCCCCCTCCATTAATGACCCTTGCATCACGAATCCCAGAGCAGACAATGCTCACTGGAGTCTCAGTAACACGACGACCAACCTGAGACACGCCCGGGGACGCAAGACGCTCTTCCGTTGGGACATGGAATGTGCGCATGCTGCTGGATCGATGCAGCACCGCAGGACGGCCAGAACACCGAACTGCACTGATCGCAATGGAACTGAGCCGCTATGGCATCGACCTCGTAGTCCCGAGCAAGACAAGGCTTGTAGAGCAAGGTAAACTCCAGTAAATGGGTGTTGGGTACACCTACTGGATAGGTTACCCGGCAGACGGTGCTCGGGAGCATGGTGTCTGTTTCGCAGTCGCTGATCACATCAATGCTTTGATGATAGGCGAACCGCACGGCATCAGCCCTCGAATGCTGTCTATGCGCCTGCGACTCGGTTGAGGTAAGTGTGCCACATTTCTCAGTGTTTATGGTCCAACTATGTGTCACACTGATGATACAAAGGACCAGTTCTATGATCAGCTGTCCGTCACAATCCGGTCGACACCAGTGAGTGACCGACTGTTTGTTCTGGGTGACTTGAACGCTCGAGTCGGGCGCGACTTCTAGCTTGGCCGAGGAGTCCTCGGACTATACGGCATTGGTTCAGTCAATGAGAACGGTGATCGTCTGCTCCACCTGTGTGCTACTCACGAGCTGGCTATCACAAACACCCGATTCCAGCTGTATGAGATTGGTCACCATTATTTATTTGATTACGTGATTGTGCGGCAGCGCGACATCCGTGAAGTGCGTATCACGTCAGCTGATGCGTGAGGCTCAATGTAACACAGATCACAGGCTGGTCAGGACTAAACTGTATATCCATGTTTGCAAGCCCGTGTATTGTAGATCCTTCGGGCAACGGCAAAAGTTAGACGATGTCGAGCGATTGGAGTACTGCGAGACGAGGACTGCTTTTCAACGCGCAGTTGCTTCTACCTTTTCTTCTCCTCAGCTCTGTTGGTTTATTGTATGGTGAATGTTTTATCTGTTGTATTCCAGTCCAATTTTGAATTTTTTCTTTCATTCATATCCTTACTAGAGTGTAATAACATGTATTCTTATAGTTAGCGACTTCTTGCATTATATTTTCATTATGTTTCTTCTCAATTTAAATCTTACCACTGAAGTTTGTCTGTTTATTTTCCGAGAGGCAGAGGTTTCAGCTTTCGTGCTAGCCAATCAACTGGCTAACCAACATTGGCCGGCTGGACACACCTACTGGTCTTATTCCTTCGGGTTTACACCGGATACGTGGTGTGAGTGGAACCGCAAGTGGTGCAGCACAAGCCAGTTGTGGTGATGGTTATGTGCAGATGTCCGATGAGAAGAAAAAAGTTAATGTCTAAGGTGAAGAAGAGAAAAATGTGGAGGGATTTGAAAACAAAATTACAATGAACTACCACAGTGACCTGCCACACGCGGCGGCAACTACTTCTGTTCGTCAGCCGATACCAAACAGCGATCCTCAGCCAAGGTTGTTTAAATTGCCGCCCCTTTTGAACATCATTAACCCAATGCGGCTGGCCCAACCGAGCCTTGGAAGCCGGCAACACTCTTCTGATACAAGCTTCTCCCTGAGTGACTTCACATCCCGAATTCAAGTTATGTATCGCCCACCCACATTACTCGCAAACAAAGCACAATGTGGGAGACGGGGAGTCGGTTTTCGCAGGATGTTTCTGCTTTCTAAAGTCACGTCAGTGAAATTTATCACTGCTAACACGGTGTTCCCACCACATACGCACTAATCTTTCGGGGACAGCGTGGTCAAAAAACAGACATTATATGAACATTCTCCACGGCGATGGACCAAGTTTCTCGGCCGTACAGTAGGACCGCTGTTGCAGTGGCATTGGACCCTTGGCCTTTCACAGAAAGGCTGAAAACATGACGACGCCCCGGATGGTATAGATTAGTAGCTACACGATTTGTCATTTTATCAGACTTTCGATCGACCCTAATACAATTCCGAAGGCACATGAACGTCTAAGACACATCCAACGACCCACCACCAAGGACAGGAGCAGGCACGAAATCCCGTCGATTTTGCAAAAATACGTTTCACCTAGAAGTTGCAAAGTCCAAACCAAACTAACGAACTGAAGCCTTCAGTTTGTCTAAGATTCTCCGGACTCCCTGTGATCCCTTGCAGATTGGAGAAATGTCGTCTGCATATTCCATGTGTCTAAGTCGTGCTTGGTGCAGTTCCCACATCAGTCATAAGCGCGAGAAGGCGTTCTCTCTGTCGGTGCACGCTCTAGATCTCGTCTTCTACGGAGTTGAATAGGAGAGCGGAGACTGGACAGCCACCGAATTTGAGATGTTAAAGGATTGGTGATACACTGCCCCAAGCCGTAACCCTACCCGAGGTCTGACAGTAAATTGCTTTCAGGATGTTCACATACTTCTCAGACACACTCTTCTTTGATAAACAGTCCCAGTCTGCAGCTTTGTCAACTGAATCGGAAACACTGAATCTGATATCCAAAAAGACAGTAATCGTTGACCTTCTATATGAATGACGAAGTGTGAAGATGTGATCAACCCAGCCATGGCTAGGGCGAAACCTAGCTTGCTCCTCACGGATATGTTCTTCACGCGTTTCGCTTAGTCTACAAAGTACAGTGACTGTGGGCGATTTGGACGCAATAGGAATTAGACTAATCCCTTTGTGATTTGCACACGAAGTGCGTGAACTCTTTTTGAAAATGGGGACGATCTTGAGCAAACCACAGTTATTTGGAACAACTTCGCTGATCCAGAGTTGTTGGAACAAACCTTTCAGTTCTTCAACTGGGGCTGGATCTCTATCTACACAAATGGCAGGATGTAGTTTGTCCGGACCGGATGCCTTGTGACGTTTTAGTGAAATAATCACAAGAGAAGTCTGTTTCCGAGGGCGGAGAAACGTCAACATACCATTGAGCACAGGCAGAGGCCGAAGGTGTTGTCAGTGGTGTGGCTGATCGGTTGAACTGTTGTTGTGAGTGCTCAGACCAGCGTTCTACGCGTCGCTGCATGTTATGAATAGGCTCGCCATTGGCTGTGCATGTTACCTCGCTCACGTGTAGCTGCTTGTTAACAGCTGCTTAGATAAGATGTAGATGCTTTTGAGGATTCTGGGTAGCAGTGACTTATTCTACCTGAATAACGCGTTGTATCCACGACGCCCAGCGATCCCCTCTTGGTTTCTTCGGGCGTTCCAAGCGGGTAGCCTTGCGGGTCGGGTTATATTCGTTGATAGGCGGGATGTTTCGGCGAGCGCTAATAATTTCCATTTGTGGCATGGAGGCTCAATGTTTTTGTTGGGCCCCTCGATGTGCGAAGGCGGCTGATGGTAGGTATCCAGTCAAGCGACGTCTTCTGTGCATGTGCGTTTAGGACAATTCCAGCACCGACTTGTCCAGTGGTTTGAACCGCACTTGTCGTGAACAGACCGGCAGAGGTACAGAGTTGCAACAGCCGTTCATCGTTGCCTGTTCGACTGCCGTAAGTGTGAACCCCCTAAATTATTCTCATCAGTATCTAACCTTCTTAGTTGAGTGTTTAAGCTTCCAGTCTGTATGTCTGTGCGCCACACAGCGTGTATAAGTCAGGTTACCTGGTGATAAAAAATCATCCTTGATTGCCTCTGGACTACAGTCTGCTGGAGCACATGCCCACCGGTGCTTCACAAAGACAGCTCTTGATGGCTACCCAGTTGGGTAACATCTACGTCGCGTATGCGTTTAGGGCAGTTCTATCCCCGGTATGGCTAGTGGTTCAAGCCGCAGAGTATCCAGACAAGCACACATTGTACGGGTATAGTTAGGCGGCTAATATAGATTGAAGTTGTAGTACTGCTGTAGAACCTTGAAGCCGTTTTTGAGCAAAACAGCAGATATCGATGGAGTTGGTCTCCAAAGTACGTGCAAGAGCTGCCTGTTGACCTATTTCTGTACGCCTAAATGGTGTGCACGAGTGCAAACATGAGGTTGTCTTTCGGACAGATATGTCGTCGTAGTGTTTGCCATACTGTTATTTTGATTGTGGCTGCCTTCGTGAGTGGAACTCTCTGGTACTTGTGTGAAAACCGGTTTGGAGAGTCACCAAGCAAATAGGGAAAATGAAACAGGTTGATTTGGGACTGTAGAATGACATGGAGGCGAAGCCATTTGCCGACACACCGGCCAAAGAGTTATAGAACGAACATAAGACGAAATTCATAATTAGTATATTTTCGAAGCCTCATAAAAGTGAGGACAAAATATCTGCCGGTCGCCTAGGCTGAAGAAAGAGTTTTGGTTTGATGGGTCCAACCCGGCATCTTGGCTTAAGAGGAACCCAACCCACAGAGCAGGAAGGTGAAGTACGGAGTTCGCGGTTCATTCGAAACAAGTGGTCACTAATGGTTCCGTTCATACGTCCTTTGGTTGGAGTCCAGCCATCCAGAGTGCCTGAGGTTGTGACAAAAGCCGTGCAATAGTTCAAGGATTCACCAAAGAAGGAGGATTTGGATTAGTAGATCTGCCTTGCCAAGGGGTCCAAGACCGGCGAGGTGGTTGCGATACATGCTTTCTTTTGCCGGGCACCGGTGATCGAATTACTTCAAAGCTCTTCGAGTGTAGTCCAGTCGTTCATTCTTACCCGCCGGTGCTTGTGATTACCATAGTGATTGGCGCGCCTTCCCCAGTATTTGTCTGTTTGATGGTGACTGAAGATGTCCGTACGCCATACGGATGGCATGCTATCCGAGGACCTGTGTTCCTGTTAGCACATCTGAAATCTTTTTGTGTTTGGGCACCATTCCCCATGTCATAATACTGTCAAACAGCACATGTCGTCGACTGCTTATTTTTCATGAGAACTTAGCTTCTTTCCCAGTTAGCTCTCACATAGAAGGTCGTTCCCCGATCCGCAACCTAAAGACGTGCCCGTTGGCGTTCATCTAACCTACCCGTTTATTTAGGTATTGAAAAATCCGTTCTAACTTATGGAGGGAGGCCGTTTGAATTACGTGATCATCTTTTCGATTTAACTAGTAACCATCTTTCGATTCGAGTTTGTCTTGAGAACACGGTGCTTTTTCACTTGGTTTTTGTAGCTGAACTCAGCCCGTGAATCACTCCGTTCCGTTTATGATCTGCAGGTGGGTTCATTGCCTGAATGGAGTTCTTATTGGACATTCACGAGACCTTCAGACCAATTTCTTTATTTGGAGCTTTCGAAATCAGGCTGTGCGATTATTGATCAATTATTTTTACACATTTTATCGTCTTATTGACTAGTTGGAATATAGTCCACCCTATTATCAGTTTGCACTATTCGCGGTCACGTGAATGCATTTTAAAACGACTAGACAAGCGTAAACAATTGTTTTAATCATGCCGTTGCGGGCGTTGCCAAAAAACGATGTATGCTATTGCAGGTTAAATCTTCGGTTCGCAATACGGCGGTCACGATTATGAATGTAAAAGCTCCCTGCCCACCTCCGCTGAACAAATACAACCTGGTCATGGGATCTCATTTGCATATGTAAAAGAACCAAGCAAGTTCACTGAATTCAATGTCTATTTCCCGATTTTTATTTTTGCAGGCGATCTTCTCTATCGTGACGAGTTCGGTTACCTATACTTCAGTGACCGTCTTGGTGATACCTTCCGTTGGAGGGGTGAGAATGTGTCTACAGCAGAAGTTGAGTCTGTATTGCTGAGGGTCTATCCCGAATCCTCCATCAGTGTGTACGGCGTTCCAGTTCCAGGCAACGAAGGTAAAGCCGGAATGGCTGCCATTGTGGTTGATTTCAAGAAACTTTCCGAAGAGGAAGAGAAGTCAATGATGGAAACTGTGTATTCCAATGTGACCGAGCACCTGCCTTCTTATGCTCGCCCTCTCTTTGTACGGCTCTGTGAGTCGATCGAAATGACAAGTGAGTTATTTTCGTCTTGACCGAACTTTCCGAGCTGCCGATGTGCTGTGGTGTTTTGCGACAAACAGTGTTGTTGACCTAACCGAGGAAGTTAATGAAGTGGAAATCACTGTCTCTGAGACTATTAACAAACTCTTCATGTTTATCCATCCTACTGAACCAGACATCCATTTGTCAATTTTAGCTCAGTCATCCACAATAAGTCTGGAAGGTTATATCGTTAGACGGAACGCTGAGGGTCTACCTCACTAGCCTCCTGCTTCTACGGTTTTACCGCCACTTGCATGTAACGTCATGTTTTAGTCCGTAGATTCAAAGCCACCTACCAAAGCCGAAGTCTGCGATTGTACTTCGCCTGTCAAGCACAATAGGGCGGCCAACACAGATGACTTTGTGTTGATAATTTTCAAAAAGATGGAGGATTTAACCGAGCTGTACCAGCTAGTGTGGACAGCTGAAAACGTCGCTCTGAGTTGCGGTCATATGGTAATAGTTTCCTTATCCAGGACAGGTCAAAGGGCTCTTGCGAGGAATTAGCTTAGCTGCTGCCATGATCAGGGCTCTGAAATTCATTACACTTCCTCAACTCACGGCTGTTCGAGAAATAGACATCAGGAAAGAACAGAAAGGGTTTCTCCCTGGAAAAGAGCGTTTCCACCTCACCTTCGCAATTCGCCAACTTCCGGATCATCGACATACTTACTACTGGCTAACGATGATCGTTTAAATCAGTAGATCGACTGAGAGTTGTTTAGGCGCCGGATGCGCTTTGTTCCCATACTTCAGATCGGTCGTGGTCTATGGTTATCTGTCTAATGGCTTCAGCCCTGTTTGCGATGCACATAATAGCTGTCCACTTCCACCATTTTTGTGCAATGATGGAAGATTGCTTATGGCGTAGGCCTGATGCATGACTGACTGGTCTTGATACCGACAATATGACGTTTCTCTTTGATTATCTTGCAGCACAAACGGCGCTAAGACGCTATCTTACGCTCTGTCAGCTATTTCACAAGGTGCTGTTGCAACCGCAGAGTGTAGTGTTTTGGCTAAACTGCCGCGAGTACAGAAACTTAATTTTGGATAGTAAAGTTATGGAGGTTGTTCATCGACTCGTGCACTCAAATAATCACGTCAACGGCAGCGGTTGTGTAGGAAGTGAAGGTAAAACGGGTGGTAATGGATAATAATGACAGAAGGACATCTGTTTGAAGCTTTAGGTCCGTGCATACATTGGGGGCTTCCGAGAGCCATGCAGTTTTACAGCTGTGTAACTTGTCTGTTCAGGTTAGATGACATAGATTGTCTTTAAGTGGTCGGTCATTTATCTCTGTGTTCAGCCGCCGACGTGGACTATCGCCAACTGATAAGGAACGTTGGAGTTAAGAAAGGGATATGCAGTGGTGATTATCAGGCGAGTACATTCGATCAGTCTTCAATAATCCACAGATTCAGGCGGTTCAACTACTTATCAAGGTTGTCACCTAGTCTTCTGCCACGGCCGACTGATGTAGGCTGCAAAGTAGATAAATAATGGCATGATACATAGCAATGACCTCGAACAGTCGGCTAATCATTCTAAGTCGATTTCCTTTCAGTTATTCGTTTACAAGGCTTGAAAATCTTGATGTTGAATGTTTCATTTTATTTATTGAGCGCGATCTCTTCACCTTATGTGACAATAGGATGGTGCGGTAGTCCGTCACAATATTTTTGTTCCTCGGAAAATCGAACGTGATGGTCTGTGTTAATTCAGTAGCGCGATCAGTATTTGTTAAACTCCGAGTTGTTTGGTCGAAGTCGTTTGACTTTTCACTCTTTTCATTACAAAGTGCCGTTTGACGTACAGAGTTATGTGTAGACTGGATACCGTCGATTGCCTGAACTTAGACGGGCACATTCGCGGCAACGGGAACCGAATCTGTGACCATGTGCAGTTCAACATCGTTACCACTAAACCATCTCGAACTCTCCAAAGTGGTGCTAACAATCAAACGAACTCCATACCATTACGTTGTGACCTACAAGTCGTTGTTGAATTCTGATGCATTAATTGACATGATCATATATGCAACATAACAGCCAGTCACCGGATGTTTGAGGAAGTTCCAATTTCACATCAGATAACTGAACCAATTAACTGAATTAACTGAAATGTGCGGTCCTCGCTAATTGTACCATCTACTCCTTGCGCTGATATCAAATCTGCCGCCGGCGGTCGTATTAAATTACAAAGTAGTTACGCGGCAGTGTGACCATATATTCATTCCGTTGGGCCGGCTTCGAAAATGAGCATCCGACTCGAGTCTTGCTCTCGTTGGTGCTTTATGGCAGTACCTATCCTCGCCAGATCTGCGGTGCATCTGCAACCAGCTTGTTGACCGCTAAGCCTCACCTATTTGCCACATGTGAACGTTCAGTAACAGCTGTTTGTACTTGCGGGCTCTCCCGAGGAGTTGGACCGTGACCTATTCTAATGCTCATGATGTTGTTCCTCTCTCGATGGTTACCCTCATGCGTGATTACAAATAGTATGTGGTGATAATATCGAAGGTAAACGAGTCACAGGACGCTTCTGAATCAGTTGTACGACAGAGAGGGACGAGCAATGGTGTGGTGCAGCCAAAGCAAGTAGTATAGATGGCGTGTAGAAGTGTGCAGGTTAAATGACCAATCACATACGATAGTCTCCTTCTGTGAGACTACTCTGCCTGAAGGACAACGTTCGTTCGGTCCCGTGTAGCTTATTGGGAATTTAGGATCCTAGGGGCAAAATCGGTAGAGCTGACCACGGACGATTGTTCTGGCCCCTATTTGATTTGAATCCCTCCGTCCGTGTTGATTATTACTACACTTGTGTCTCGAAGTGTACCGACCAGTCAACGCGAGAAAAGACCTGGTCATTCTGCAGATAGCTCAGGCCGTTACACGCAGTTAATGCCTGGGTCTTACTGGTTTTGCACTTTATTTATCCCGTTAAATTTCGGACCACAGATCCACTGTGGTTTACGGACAACACAAGGTCTCCATCATGTCAGATTATGTGTGGCGTATATATCTGCAATGATTTGGTCCCATTTTATTTGCTCAATCCAGTCCGTGATTCTTACCTGACAACTCATCAGTTTCTCTCGGTCGAGGAGCAAATGACATTATTCAACTTTCTTTTGGTATTCATAATGAACGACTTAATGCACTTTGGAGGATATTATTTTTGAATTTTGTGTGTTGTTTTCTGTTAGAAGGTTGAACTTATAGTGTTGTTGCGCTTTGTTGGTCCCAGTGCATTACTGCCAAAATGTACTGTTCGCCATCGTTGTTAGTGCCCTTTGTTTGTCCGCTAGACAGAACCACATTGCAGACTTGTCCACATATTTCTTATTGCTTCAGAACTGTCGACCATAACACTGATATCCACTTGTGTTCGGTTTGAGCGTTGTCAGCTGATCTACCATTGACCTTCACTTAATTTTAAATTGCATTATTGGCTCTCGTGACCATATTTTACAGCATAACTCAGATACACATCTGGACGTTGTTAGAACGAGAATTATTTATAATATAGCAAGAATTTGTTCAGTTTACTGTCCAACTCACACGTTCCCACGACACACGCGCGCTCGCGTTAATGAACCGAAATTCCAGTCCACAACGCAGCGACGGTTTCCACTCGCACGTCATGTGCACTTCTGTCTGGTTTTGTGCGTGTGGCTGACGCTTTCTGTCGTGGGTTTTATTTGCTATTTCTCTCCCGTTGGTCCGATTTTGTTAAGAAGTGGCTCGTCCGATCACACGTGTTGTCCGCGAATCCACTCGCTTGGGCTTTGGCCATATCTCATCACCACGTCGAGATATTCCACCGAGTGTTGGAATAATCGTGCCTCCGATTTGGTCATACATCACAGTAAACATGCTTGCATATCCCACCTATATTAAGTTGCGTGATTGGATGAAATGACTAAGAGTTCACGACAAGCCTTCTATAACACATGCTCACAAAAGCCTGTATACGGAACGGGCGGACGGAAATGTGTGTTTACTTGGAGAATTCATGCAATCGTTGGTCATTGCACAAGCCCCCCCCTCTCCTCTTGAAAGGATAGTGCACATCGATTTTGTTCATAGCTTTTTTGATACGATGAATACAAAAGATCTTTTTTCTTGTGTTGCTGCGTCAAGCTGGAATGAACCTATAACCTGGTGTCTTTTTTTGCGCACTGTCGAGCTTTCTGTATAGACGAGCCGATGCGGTAGTGTACTTAATGAGACTGAATACTTCCGAGATCATCGAGCTAACGAGCACATAACTGCGAGATAGTACCTTCCAGCAACAGAGTGCCAGTATGTGGCGCTTAGTTGACAACGCTTACCCAGCTGACCAGTACGAGCGATGACAACGCGGACCGACAACGTGACATTGGGACAGAACTCCGGCATCCGCGATCGCGAAACATTCATTAGAAACTAGTCATGTAGTTGAATCCGCAACTTCGTTTTTCGTCCTAGTGTTGGGAGGTGCATCTCCTAACGAAGCAGATGAAGTGGGGTGGCACGGTCTGTCTTACTGATCATCCGAAGCAGAACCCTCTGGGCCTTGAATGGATTGAGTTGCTGAAACTGTTGGATGTGCCTCTCAGTCAGTTGTGTAACGAGGTAACGGTTCCAACTTCATCAGTAGATCATAAATCCGATTACGTTCGTCAAAACTCGACGGAAAAGCCGAAAAATTGATTCGGCATTGTTTTCCAGGAAACTCTTGGTTAGTGTATTAAAGAGAAGCATTGTTGAATCTACGTCCTAATGCCAAGCATGTTTTCAGTCCAAACTACCGTACCATATGCTGCTTTATCAGTTGTGGACGGAGAATTGGACGGACATCTGGAGTTATCCAGCCAGTCAATTACTCTGGTTGGACAGACTCCGTGGTTACAGCTAGGAAGCTAGGTGGTTCCATTCGTTTGTGTGCAAATTTGTCAACAGAACTGGATGTCCCATTGCGAGACCACACCTGTGCTCTTCCAGTTCCTGAGGACGCGTGCAATGCCTTCTGGTGGCAAATGCTTTGCCAACCTAGATCTGGCTGAAGCTTATCTACAAGTTGAAGTTGAAATTTCCAGATGATTACTGACCATCCATACAAATCGGGGGGGGGGGCTGTTTCGATGTTGTCCACTCCCTTTTAAAGTGAAATCAGTGCCTAAAGTCTTCCAACAAATCATGGACACAATGCTGACTGGTGTCCCCGAACTGGCAGCATATCTTGAGAACGTCATGTGATGGACACTACTGCTAATTGTTTCGTATCAAAAGCTTGACTGCGTCTTTGGTCGAATTCACTAATTTGTGTTTCATCTTCGTACGGAAAAGTGCAGCATGTTCATGCAATTAATCGTGAAACTGGGGTTCATCATCGACCAGCATGATCAGAGCTCATACAGTCAATGTCGATGCATTCTTTTGAATGCTTGATTCAACTGACGTTTCAAAGTCGAGGTCATTCCTAAGACTTGTGTACCATTTCAGTATCTTCTTTCCCGCGATGCACCATGCATGAGGAGCGTCAAGCCAACTGTTGAGAAGGGATGAAAAACGGATTTGGGCTGCTAAATGTCCATATGCTTTCGATGGTACTAAGGCTGTTTACTGTGGATCTTCTAACTCATTTCGCCCCCTCTCCGTGCATTGTGATTTTCCCGGTATTGGCGCAGTTATGTCTCACCGATCCTCGAATAATGCGAAGAAAGCAATTACCCATGAATCCGGGACGTTCACGGGAGTAGAGAAGACTTACGGTCAGGTCGATGAGGAAGCCATGACAACTATATTCGCTGTGAAGAAATTTGACAGAATGCTTTATAAACGTCATTTATCCTCTGCTGATCGATCACACGCCTGTGCTTGCAGTATCCCGATCCAATGCATCCAGCAGACTGCTTCCATCGCTCGGCAAACATACACCTTGGCTACAATCTTACCATGAAATGTCAACCGATAACCAACGTCAGACAAGTGGATGCCTTGTTGCATTGTATTGTTTCACGCACCACGGAAAACGTGGACCTCGGAGTTGCGGCCATTTCTGTAGATTGTGATGTGAATTATGTGGTTGCAGAAGTAATCGAAAATTTCCTCGTAACGATCGACAAGGCGAGACCTAGTGGTTTAGAATATCCAATGCTACTTCCGCAACGAATGTTGTCGGAATCGCCCTGATGGTGAGATCAAACCGTATCTCCAATGAATATACTGTCCTTCACTCATCAAACTCTGTATCGTGTTCGTTGAACATGTGATCGTCCCATCTAATCTCAGAACACGGCCTCTGTAGTGAGTTCATTGCGACCATCTTGATATAATTCGAATGAAAGCATTGACACGTAGTTGTGTTGAATTTACATGGATTCTGATACGGAGAAGCTGTATAAAACCTGACCTGCTTACGCACTCATCATCATCATCATCATCATAGCAGCCATGAGCCTGACCAAAAGGTACTGTGGCTCGGGCTGCCGCTCACCTCAACAGTGACGTGGAATATCCTAGAAGAAAACGTTACTAAGAAGGTTGAAAATTAATAGAAGTCTAAGCGGAAGAACTAGAAATGGTATGATGCAGGTTTACAGCCGCTTGGACTGCGACACGCGCGCCATCTCATCGGGATACGCGGTCCTAACCAGCCGGTTTGAGTGATCACGGAGGGACCCTATCCAGGCAGCCGACATGCCTTAGCCCACTCTTGCTCAGATCAGCAGAGAATGGCAGTCAGCGGTTTTCATATTCGCTGACCCGGTAATACCGCTTTGCGATAACCGCATATAGATGACCCATGTGATTGGTCACCACAATTCTTGTTGTGGGTCGTCGAGTAACAATACATGCTCGGTATAGTAGACGCTCAGCTAGGCAATGCAGAAGAGTACGTTGACCACACACCATCGCCAATGACAGGCTGTGCAACGTGAGTAGTTGACCAATTGATCGCGCATCCCGAGCGTTCCGGAATACGCGCCGGCGAACTGCCGCATTGCTCACGCGATCAGTCCACTTAATGTGGGCTAACTGGCGGAGACGTGTCAAATACGCACGTTGGTTGATATCCTAATTAGAACAGACCACTTCTGAACCTGAAGCAAAGCGTCAAGCAAATTACACTATAAGTACCTCACTCTCCTTTCAGCGACAATCGAACGCCTTTTCGACGCCAGAGAAAGAGTGAAGAACAGGCAGGATTCCGATCCGGTCGAGTGTGAGTTGACCACATTTTTTACTGGCTCTCGTTCGGCCACGCTTATAGACAGCCGACGGTCTTGGTCTTTTTGGACCTGAAAGCTGCCTATGCACTACTTCCCAGGTCACAATTGAAGGCTGAATTGCAATCGTGACTAGTGCCTGAGAAACCGTGAATCACTGTGCGCATCGACTTCACCTGACCACTGAACGGTCAAAACTTTTTTCTCGAAACAGAAATTTGCCTGACGGTGCAAAAACGGAGTCTAGTCTTTAGCCGTTTTGAGTGCCTACAACGGTCATTTCAAGCAACAGAAGTCAGCTTACCTTTCACACCTTCACGGACTTCGCAGCCGGAATGGCATCATTAATGTATCCACCCGTATACCATCCACAATCAAGTGGCCAAGCCAAACGGCTCTTGGGCACTCTCAAGAAAGCTCTCCGAAAACCCAAAGGGGACAGACCTGTGGACGGCGCACTCAAAATGTTCCCTCTCAGTTACCGGACGACTCCGGATTGACAGGTTCCGGAAGGGAAATCTCTGACTGAGGCTCTGGTGAGGCGCAGACTACAAACACGGCGTAATTTGCCGTATGCTCCTAAGCCATCGATGTCTAACAGTAATTTTCCGATGAAACAGCGGTTTAGCAGGAAGCACGACGCCCGACCTCTGCCCTTTAAACTCGGCCAACCACTATTGGCCAGACGCTGCCGTGTGATCCATCTCCTTGCCACATAACTGAAACCGTTTATCTCACCGTGATATATGCACATGGGTTGTTCATTTGTTTCGTTAATTTGCCACCGTGCGTCAAACCCATGTAACTGAATGTTTTAGATAATCCACTGATGTGAATAAGCGAACTGCTTACACCTCGCAGTGTATGTCTTCTTGGCGTCTTTGTAAACCGGTTAAGGGAAACTCACTGTTGACCGGGCCTGTGTTTGCGTCATTGATAGCTGTAGTGTAGCAGCCTCGTGTGTGAAGGTAATCGCGAGGTGCATCGGTGCCGACATGTGTTGATGTCTAATGAATTAGTCTACGTAGTGCACAGAATGAGGAATGTGTGAGATTTTACCGAATCGATCTGTTGATTGAATTGCGTCATAACGGTATAACTGAAGTATGTCGATTGGATGGCAAAGTAGGCATATGTAGCATCATTTTGCCTTCTAACTCAATGAACGTCCAAACGCTCACCGTTAGTTTGAATGTGTTTGAGACCGATTGAGCATCCATACTTTCAGCACAGCTTGTGATCAGTCGGTAATTTGTTCTTTTGACAATGTTTCACTCTTGGCAGAAGCTTCTCCAAACTAGATGAATCTTTTATAGATTCGGTGGTAGCTGAGGCTGGCTAAACGTGAACCAGTAAACGAGGTGGAAGATAACGCCATGGATCAAGCGTAACTATATACTGGTCACTACCAATTTCCGATTGCTAATTACACCAGCTCAAGGAAACGTGAGCAGCTCGACAGAAATTAAGTCAATGTAGGCTATCAGATGTATGAGTCAAAGGACCGTCACAACGAGACTGGACCTTGACGTGGTGTGACGGCTTGCGCATCTCGATGACCTATTGGGCTAAACTGGACGGTGGCAATGTACCAGAACTGGTACTTTTTCCGGAAAAAGATGCCAACCTTCTTCCAACCCCCAACCTGGAGACTGGTTTGTCAGACCTCTACCCATTGGCCTGCCTGGTATGAGTGACTCTATCGGTGTGGTGATCACACCGTCTCGTGGGCATAGCTAAGCTCCCCGAGACGGAATTCATGCGACACTGCCTCTAAAGAAGACGGCGAAGC
>LOND01000222.1:0-11697 GCA_014220965.1 Paragonimus kellicotti
AGTATTTACGTCACCTAACTTTAAGTGGTTTACACCGAACCAACAGCGTTCATTTGAAGGAATTAGCTGGGGAACAAAACAACGACTCGGAATTTCCAACAATGTCGCACTACTCCTTCGTTCAAACATCGGGAGTTACCCCTTGCCAACTGCGAAGGTACAATGATACGCGATACCACGACAGACAGCCCTCGCCCAATTGTGCCAGTAAACTTCGGACGTTCTGTATTTAACATTCTCCACCGTTTGTCTCACCCCAACGTTCGTTGTGACCGCCAAGCCGATTTCAGACCAATTTGTGTGGCCGAACATGCATAAGGGGATATGGGAACGGGCGAGAAACTGCGTTGATTGTCAACGCAGCAAAGTCCCTCGACAGGCCATCAGGACTCGCCCGACACATTCGCTATCCACGACGCACGTTTCAGTCATATCCATGTTCACAAAGTCGGGCTGTCGCCGTGTTCAAATGGACATGGATATATCCTGACGTGCGTTAACCGTTTCACCAGATGGCCAGTGACAAGACCTCTCCCCAAAACGAACACCGAAACAGTTACGCGAGCGTTCATAGATGAGTGGATCTCAAACCATGGGTGTTCCAACTACCGTGACCACCGATAGAGGCACACGATTCCAATCAACGCTGTTCAGGGACCTTCAATGGGTATTTCGGGGTCGATCACATCAAAACCACCGCATACCATCCAGCAGCAAATGGTATAGTCATACGCTTACATCGTCGGCTGAAGGCCGCTTTGAAAGCCCAACTAGACCCCCAGCGTTGGACCGATCATTCCGCCCTCGTCATGCTAAGAGTTCGATCGACCAGTAAAGAAGGCATTTACAACACGAACGCATAATTAGTTTACGGTAGTACACTCCGTCTTCCTGGTTAACTGTTCTACAAGTCGAACGCCGGCCTAACTAAATTTGACGTTGCCACCTTCGTGCGACCGTTGGAGTCATCCCATTGCAAAAATCCGGCCTCAGCCTACCAGGTAAACACCAAACAAGAACAAAAGCACTCCAATCTGGACTTTTGTGATTTTGTTTTCGTTCGTGTTGATGCCGTTAAAACCCCTCTCCAAAAACCATACTCCGGACCATTTCGTGTGATCAAACGGTTCCCTAAGTTCTTCGCTGATCGATCGCAAATGCATCTCACGATAGACTGTGAGCATTGACAGACTGAAAGTTGCTTCATGACGAACTACACTCAGATCCTCCCATAGCTTCAGGAGTGGTTCCTACTCTTGTTGACTCGCTGCCTGCCCATCGTATGTGTAACAAACAGCCCGTATCTTCTCAGTCCAATTCGAAAACCCTTGTCGATCTTCCCCGCAATCACTCGGGCTGAACCGTCAGATGGCCAACGGATTTTAAAAGCGTATGTGGCCTAAAATTTCTTCATTTACGAGCCGTTTTCCATCCTTCCTGAAGCTTTTGGGGGAGTTTCCTATAAAGTAATCGGTATATATCTCTCAGTATTTCGTTTCCATTTTGGTATACAATCTACAACAACTCTTTGGTTAACGAAATGAAACCGACTGTTTTTGGATGATTCCATTTAGCAACCCACTTTTGGTGCGCCCGTCTTGTCTCTTGGTGCTCCTGTTCCGCATAGACCGGAATTGCCCGTAGCGAGCTGTTCAGCGACTGCATTTTGAACTGACTATTCGAGTGTATGCCTCTGTATTGGGCTAGTCCCTACAAGTCAAACCACACTGAACACAAGCATTTATGAAAAGCGATGCATTAAAACAAAACTAGAAAATCGGGTATTTCAACATATAGGCATTACCATCAGCGAAAAAAGTAGGGAAATTGCAAGAAATATACGGCATTGGAGAATGCTTGTGTACTTATCGTAAGAGATCCACTTTTTACATTGCCTACTTAACACCCGAATTGCCCCTTTTAGCCCGATTTAAAATGAGGCTGTGTGCTGCCTGGGTAGTTGCGCGACCTAGGAAAGTGGCATCGAGCTCATCTCAGGCCTCTTATAGCAGGCGTACATAGAGGTATACCAACAGAAGTGACAAACGAGAAAACGCGGTTGCACTCATGATCCTTAGGGAAGCCAGGCGATCAATGATCACTACATACCTTTCTCAAGCGGGGTCACCCTTTTCAAGACGGCGAAGGCATGCCAACATCGTGCAACTTGCAGACCTAACACAGATCGTGCATGCCGTGTCAGAACCAGATAGGGATCTGAGCCTGTTAACTCAAACAGTCACAGCGATTTCAGCGATTTCAGCGATTTTCACGGGTTCGAGGTTGGGGACCCAATTCACCCGGATCCAGTCAGTTTGTCCGTTTCGATATCAGCGGTTTTCTGTTGACCTGAAAGGCAGTCATTGAAAACTGGGTGTAGCACCGCTCTTGGGGGTTACAGAGAATACCGAGAACATAGTAAAAACACTTTTCTAATAGAAAAGAACAAAATACTAATTTAACATTTTGTTTTAAGTAAATGAGAATCTAATAACACTTTGAAACGGTCCCTAGAAGAGCAGCTAACAACCTCTAATGGAAGGTCGTTCCAGTGGTTGATAACCCTGTAAGAGTAGAACTGTTGCCTAAGGAAGGTTCGGGGTCGAAGCTTATGGAGCTTCTTGTTGTGACCCCTCCGCTTCTTGTTGTGACCAATTCAGAAATATTCCTTCGGCAATACCCCTTCAGGCCGTTTCATAGTCCTATGAGATGTGTTTTCGGTTAAAAAAAAATGAGAAAAATTCCAAACCTTTGATGAAATGATGAACGCGTTCAACCAGCCAGTAGCTTCTGATAATGTTTTAGTTCCCTACTTTGCTAAAGTATGCCATGCTTTAGCGCGGTTAGCTTGAGTTTACTCGTTGTTTCTGTGCCGTGTGGGAATGGCTGATAAAAAGCCGAATGAGTGGGTACAGCTGTTGCTGTTGCGCTTCGAATCTCAGGTAACAACGAGAGTATTTTAGATCTCATCCAGCTTTATATACGCTTCAAGTTACATCATCACACTATCGTTTTGGCAAATAAAATTACAATGGAACACTAGTGTTCGATGTTGGTTATTGTTACATGGTTGGGGCATGAGTGTAGTAAAATATATAAGGCACATGAGGTCAGATACACTGTAACGGGTACTAACTGAGTGTGTGTTACCTACATCAATCTGACGTTTCCTTTATACCCATAAAACAAAACGGAGTTGGCCCGGAGTTGGTCCGTGTCTGGCCACGAGTCGGACCGGAGTTGGCCTGCACCACACACTGGAGTCGGTCCGACTTCGGCTTGGCCAGACAGGCAGTCGGCCAACAAAAATTTGCCAGCCCACTGTTTACTGGATTGTACGATGCGAGCATTGGCTAAAGCGACATTTTACAACAAATTTAATGCTTTCCCATCTCGCTCATGTATCTAAACACACGACTGACATCCCTACATACGACGCAATTCGCTGAGCATACACTTAAACTTGTACATCAACAGATAGGACCTTCTTAGTCTCCGCGCAAACCGCGCTGACGGGAGAACACACGCTTGTCATCGTTGCATCCCAACGAACGCAAAAAGAAGAATTTACGGAACGGGAAAATATATTCTGTACAAGATGTAAACAACTTCATCCCCTCCTCTCGTCCAGGTCCACTGTGTGCTTTGCTGACCCACTGCCGGTGGCAATCTGATATGAGGACATTACGAAATGAAATCATACATTACCATTGCAATCGGTTTCTTTCATCATTCTACGCGCCGTACGTCCTCCATTCCGATCTTTCGCCCCCTGAAGCCACCGTTTGATGAAATGGTGTATGTTCCCTTCCAACTCCGAGGGATAATTGTGTTCTTCACGTACGGCAGCTACAGAAATGGTATATAATGTGAATGATACTTACAAACAATGGCTTCGCACAACGGGGTACCCATCAACCGAGCCTTGTTATTAATACCAAGCCAGTTCACCTCACCACTGACTTGGTTACCGAAAACGAAAGCGCAGACTTTGCGCACGCATTCCGCTACTGTTCTTCCACGATGAATTTTTGATAACACAAGGGTCTGAAAATGTGGTGTAATAAGGATTATCTTATCTAACCGTCTGTTCTAAGTATGCTGGTGACTGCAGCTCTTCTTGAAACTTCTGTAGTGCTTCACGGCCGGTCAAGGGGAATATGTTCCGGATGGTATTCCGAAATCAGCTTTCAGATAAATCCCTGTGGACGGAACTGAGGAGACGCACGATAAATGCGACCAAATGTTATTCAGCGTTGGCCTCCATGCGTATCATGCGGTCGTCCATCAGGGTTATGGCCTCCTTCAAATGCATCATTTTGTGGCCAACCGTTGGCCAGATGTTGTCCAACACCTCAGAGTCGGCCGTGTTTGTTGAGTATTGCCAAAATTATGGACTATACCCTGATACACTCAAATAGGATTCATTCTTGTGAGTTCGTGTTTTTTTTAAGAAACTGCGAAGTGCTTTCTTAGTAATCCTGCCTACATTTGGTGTTCCCAAAGAGCACCTTACGGAATTTTGCAGACAGCAATGAGTGAAGTAGTAATTCACTTTTAATCGTCCCGAGCAATACGCACGATCCTTGGGTAAACGCCCTGGACGCTCAGAAAAACCCTATTATGGACCACGTAATGTAAGCCTACGCTCTAGTGTCCTATTTAAATGACAGTGCAAGACAAGTATAGTTAACCGCTATTGACTTACAGCAGATGTGTAACCCATTTTTATTGTGAATATCCGATATCTATTTCTATCATCTTTAGTAGCCTACAAGAAGTACGTAAATGTTTATCGCCCGTATGATTGTTCACTATCTGTGGATGAATAACAACTCATCCGATGAATTTCATGGCATATACAAAATGGTTCGAGGAGGAACCGTTCAATAAGTAAACAGGCGACATCAACAAGATGTAATGCGATACAACTCTGGCATTTGTATGCTCACTATACGATATTTCTAAATGACAAGTTCAAATCATATGTTCCAGATCAGAATAAGTTAGTCAGTACTGATACACTGGTGAATGATATGCGAATACATGGCTGGGAACTCATCTTCCCTGGGCCCGTTTGGTTTTCATTCGGAGTCAAACATATAGGTTTTCCTGAAAAATAATGATCCTGAAAATCTCAATAGCTTCAACCGAACGTTGAAATTTCTGGGAGGAAATGAACAAAGGTTGCTTATGTTAGTGACCACTTCAGCTGGGAAAGTGCGAGTTCAACGATGATTTACATTCTACCCGAGAGGGGTTATTAACAGCTGGTAGTAACATTCCAATGGGCCGCCGAACTGTGCGAGTAGAACTTTTGTCCAACGAGCCGGTAACGTGCACAAATTCTCGTGACCTCGCAGATCCGTTTGGTCGCGATCCTCGTTAGAGCTCTGAGGGAATGGCTTGCAGTTTTTCGCTCCTGAAGATGTGAATGGTTCACCAAGTGAGGTCAAGTTTCAGGCGAGAAAAAATATACGTCTTTTGAAGTACTGGAATAAGACCGAACAGGCCGTTCTAAGTTCGGAGTCTGGGAGTAAGGTGTTCTTCAACCAGCCTCTTGAGGAATACGAGAGTTGCGGTTGTAGAGGACAACTGAGGACCGTCTCGCTCGTAACGGTCATATCTGTCCAGTTCCTGAGGTTTTGTGCGCAATTGGTCACGAGAGAAGTCTGGGTTGGTGCACTCTGTCACTGCCAGAGGCTTCTGAAGAGATCCCTCAAAAGTAGGGGATAATCATCCACGGGAAGAAACCAGGACTCCTGACTTCAACTGAACTTTAGGGTCCGTACTGATTTGTGTCCTGATTTTGACCACTTGAAGACGTTTCTGCCTTTCTTGGAAGGAACGTTCGAGTGCGTCGTCTCTTGCGTTATCACGCGCTACGTTTGGGTCCAGAGTTTCACCAAACACTGCCCCAGTGATTATTTTACCAGTTAACCTTACGAGAACGCCAAGCGATATTATTGGCGGCCCAGGGGCGCAACTCCCTCGCGGAAGCATAAAGTCAGCTTTCCGACAAATCAAACAACTTTGAGGCTCAAGTATTCATTTGCCAGAACATTCGGAAGGGGTGTTCTATGAGAATTTTTGAGAAAATGTCCGGAAATTTCTCTATTAAGCTGGATGATAATTCTGCAGGTGTAAGCATGTCGTTGGCCACTTTGCTGTGACGTCGGATAGGGCTTCTTATCACTAGGTGAGTAACTAGACAGCGTATATCGAATTTACTCAACAGAATTGTGAAAATCCCAAGGATTCGTGACCGCATTGTTGAGTGACCTCGTAATATCTTTTAGCCTTTGGTGGTTTCTGTCTGTTTTGGTCGATGTAAAATTGTTGAATAGCTTGTAGCTTATGTGGTCTTACCGCTGTTGATTGCACAGACTAACATATAAACGATCCATTACATCTGTTATTCACTGTGCTTATGTAGCCACACCATTTAATACAGGTTAATCGTAAGGTAATGATAACCATTGAGGCGACGCTGTAACAGCTACACGCAAGCTTCCCTGTGTATGCCAACTTGTCCTCACGTGTTACACAACTGTTTGTTTGTGACCAAGCGTGAATACCTCTTTCTTGACTACCTGATCACATATGTTGTGTTCTTCCTCCTTTCAATCCAGTTACTGACCACATGGGATTTATTACTTTGTTGGGATTGTATCTCTTTTTATGTTTTATTAGCAGCGAGGCATTATTGACAACTGCTCTCATTTCCGATGCCGTCATTGACACCATGAATTGTACATACGAGTTTATCGTAGTAAAACCTCATTCTCGCTTGTTCTTGTCAGAGTTAACTAATGGGCAAACCATAGCATTAACCAGTAAAGAGGAACATTAAGTCTTATTAACTAGGATATGTCACAGTGCATTTCCGGTTTGAATCTGACTGTATATTCGTCCCATAGCTCAGCTGTTCTTATCCGCTGAGCCCATGCTGAAAGTAGCTGGTTAACGTTAGTTAAAAAAAAATCGTGATTGAGCATCAGAAAACATCTATTTTCCGATGTCGGACCTTTAACTGACAGTTGTTCAATCTCACAAAATGGCCGTCCAACGTGTTAAATTTAACCTTCCGATATCACTCACTTACAGCACACACGCAGTCACTTGCCATTTGCAGTCCAGCATTTAGATGTATCTGTCTCTCGAAAAAAATTACTGACTTCCTATGGTATCAATCCTCTCTGGCACATTTTCCTACACCTTCTATATTAGATTTGGCGATTAAGGGCAGTGATTCACTATTTGTTCCACAGGAATATCATTCAGCTTGTGAACCTCATTTCTATACCTGTTTTTCTCCGATTCGTGAAAATTGGGTCATATCAGCTCAGCTGATGAGGAACAGTGAGATTGAATTTATGATAAACGTCTGTCAACCTACATATCCATGTATGAGACAAATTCATGGCCTGCGGATTTGCCCAATATTTTGGTGTATCAGACAGTTAACTTCTGTACAATATTAGTAGTATCCTGGTCATTGTAATCACGGGCTATTTTGACTGTGCATATTTTCACTAGTAATCATCATGAATTTTGTTCGTTTTTGATAGTGTTGATTTTATTCTTAACCCTGATTCTTTTCAACCAAAAACCTTTTTAAGCAGTGAACATCAATAAATTCATCTGGGTTTTTTTTTAAACCCGCTGGTGATTCTTCTCCATTTTGCGTCCCTTGGACAGCTTCCAATTCGTACAGGCCTTCACACCGCTCAATCGACACAAAATATGGAACAGAACAAAGAATGTTTGATCAACGTCAGCAGATGCAAATTCTCCCTGGTCGTCTCGGGTTTGACCAAAATGCTCCAAAGCATTGGCGGCATGGTGAGTTCATTTTTCACCCACTGCTACTTCTACTTTCCCCCTCTCTAGCCGGTTTACGGGCCGGATGCAGAACGGAATTTTTGCGACTCGCTCCTGATTGTGTTGGAAACGTTGGAACAGTGCTTGACTTGCGTGGGTTTTCTGCTCCGTTTTTTCACTGTTTTTCTTACATCTCCAGCAATCTCGGGACACCTCAAGACTGGACGAAACCATTCTGGTTAAAAATGTACTGCAAGAGCTGTTCAAAGTTCGCAACCTCGTCTTGAATGTGCGTTCTGCCTTTGTACACAAACATTATTTCGTGTAGTTTATGAATCTGACCAGCGATAATGTGAAAATGTACAATCAGCTCATCAATTTGGTTTCCCAGGTGCTGTATGCCTTAAGCACACAATATTTCAACGCTGTTTTCAATCGAATATCGAATTGGTAAGTTTATTTTTGTTCGGCATCTCAGTGTGAACCACGTACAGGCTTTCACTTGTCTGCTAGTGAATATCTCTTGCTTTATGTCAAAAGTCGTGCTTAAGAATCTTGACTTTTTCTTAGCATGAACTGTTTTGTTGTTGCTTACTAAACTAGAGGCTTCGTGCTCATTTGATTCGATGTTCGGAAATGCCATTTAGCGTGACAGCGTGCAAACTTACTAGTTCTTCCAGTGAATCGTGTTATATCTAGATATGTTTCTCTTTGAACTACTTTTTCTTTCTGAAACTTACAACCTCCACTGTGGTGAGTGACCACGTCAACCATAATACCATCTGGTCAGGCTCATGACCGTTCCTACATGTGTACTCTTCGCCCCAGTATTCAAAATCTCAGTGGATAAAATTAAATAGGGTCTGCAGTTCTAAGGCGTTTTAAGACCTGGTCGACTTCAATATAAAATCAAAGTGCATCATATTCTCTTAGTCTGAGATATTTTGACTTGTGAATTCAACTTTCGATCCATCACGCACTGTAAACTGTTGAGGTGTTATTTTGTAGTTTCCTGTTGTGGCCGCCGATTTTTGCCATCCGCTTATGTGTGGCCTTTTGATGACTTGCTGTGATAATAGCCTAGCGAGCTCATCGATTTTAAGGATAGTAACTATTTAACGTGCAGTCCCATTCTCACTTGAAAACCTGCAGTGTAACGGTTCCGGCCCTTTTCCACGGTTAGCCAACGTGGGAGTTATCCTTTGCTCTAGTTTGCATTGCTTCGTTTTCATACAATATGGTTGTCTCTAAGTCGTTCAGTCTACCGCATACTAACCGAAACGAATATTGAGCTTCCATCGCTGGAACTCGTTTGAATTGGTGTGTCCATTTTGCTTGCACTGACGTATAAAAGAACTGGTTGTAACCGCCTCCACATCAGCTTTGTAATTCTTTGGTTTGTGTCCAAAATCTCGGTGCCAGATCTTGGCTTTTGCTTACTTTAGTTGGAAGAAATTTGAGACGAACGCGACATCACAACCGACGATCCCGATCACAGCATAAAACACAACTTCAAACCTAAATAATTGGATTTGCAGTTTTGGTGTGACCTATTTGGTGCTCTATTAACCATGCAGAAGCAAAATGTGATAAAGCACCCTCTAGAAGAGACTCAACAAATACAGCCATCTAAGGTTACTTCCGCGAGATACGACCTCCTTCATATTAGGTGCCTTTATTGAAGAAACAAATCTCTCAGAACCATAGAGCAAACGTTTGGGGTAGGTTCAGTCGCTTCGGAAAGAAGTAATATGGTACTCGTCTGGTCGAACCCATCACCGACCTCAGGTCGAATAACTAAGTTAAATCAATAATAAACCGTTCGTGGATCATCTTCTCACAATGCTCTTGCAGGCCGAAGCCTGAAATACATTCTGCTGATAAACCTAGTTTAATACTTTCGTAACGGTTTTGTCCCCTGAACCACACCAAACTATCACTCATCCAATACTCTTCAGTCCTGAACTCTTGCAAGTGTGAATGAGCTAGGGGGTATTATATTGGATCGGGGCAACTGTACTTATCAACTCAAGTGTCACAGGTTCAGTATGGACCAAAGACCCTCCAGCTGAGACACAATGAAAAAACCCGAGGTTGACTGACTTTTTTAAACGTTATGTAACAGCTGTATAACGAGCTGGCTTTTATTTTTTACCAACATACAACGGTGGTTATATTGTCCTACTCTCAGTCGAACGCTCTCGAGTTTGGCTGATTGTTTGACTGTTGTACAAATCTGGGTAGCGCGACAGTGCCCCAGCTCGCATATACTCATATTGTTACTAGGCGGCAGATAGTGGTTGCTGTGGTGCTCAATAGTTTGATATTTTCATCTTTTAGTCAGAATGATAAGTAACTACTATTATGGTTTTCCTTAGCTTCATCTTTGTTCGACAACAAACCATTGTCTTACTCGAAGCGTCACACTCATATCGGTAGAATAGCGAGATTTGTGTGCTGTTCTCTCGAAGGAGCAACACTTACGACGAAGGAACATTTGCTATTTCTGGACGATGCTTGTTGGGGTGTGTTGTATTTTATTGGTTTCTTAAATAAAATAACACACTGTCTCTTCAGGACGTCCTCACGATAGAAGTACGTTTGGCGCTTCGTTCTTCCGTTTCTTTAGTTTTTATGGTTTTCCGTGTATGAACGCATTGGGACTCACCGGTTTGCAATGTTCATTACTACACGGAGCAGTTTTAATTGACAACTTCGAAAGCAAGAACGTCGGACTTCAATTATGTGCTCCCGGTCGGTCACGTGCTTCAGCGTCATCAGTAGATTGGCTATCAAGAAGCGGGATTTCCGTACTAAGGACTAAATGGAGAGAGATGATGATGATGATGATGATGATGAATGATGATGATATGATGATGATGATGATATGATGATGATGATGATGATGATGATGATGATGATGATGATGATGATGATGATGATGATGATGATGATGATGATGATGATGATGATGATGATGATGATGATGATGATGATGATGATGATGATGATGATGATGATGATGATGATGATGATGATGATGATGATGATGATGATGATGATGATGATGATGATGATGATGATGATGATGATGATGATGATGATGATGATGATGATGATGATGATGATGATGATGATGATGATGATGATGATGATGATGATGATGATGATGATGATGATGATGATGATGATGATGATGATGATGATGATGATGATGATGATGATGATGATGATGATGATGATGATGATGATGATGATGATGATGATGATGATGATGGATGATGATGATGATGATGATGATGATGATGATGATGATGATGATGATGATGATGATGATGATGATGATGATGATGATGATGATGATGATGATGATGATGATGATGATGATGATGATGATGATGATGATGATGATGATGATGATGATGATGATGATGATGATGATGATGATGATGATGATGATGATGATGATGATGATGATGATGATGATGATGATGATGATGATGATGATGATGATGATGATGATGATGATGATGATGATGATGATGATGATGATGATGATGATGATGATGATGATGATGATGATGATGATGATGATGATGATGATGATGATGATGATGATGATGATGATGATGATGATGATGATGATGATGATGATGATGATGATGATGATGATGATGATGATGATGATGATGATCTCTTAAAGCAACACTTTACACTTTGAAGGTGCGAAGCGCATTCCATACAAACCAGCCCGGTCACTCACCTTGTTCAGCATGGTCTGCATGTCTTCGGCAGAGGGGCTAAGTAAGACAATGTCGTCCGCATACTCCAGATCGGTCAACCTAGCTCCAGGAAGTGCACCAACAAGTATCA
>LOND01000222.1:19617-60289 GCA_014220965.1 Paragonimus kellicotti
ATGCGCGCTTATTCTGCGAGCAAGGTGACAGTTTATGTAAAACTGCATCGAGCGTTCATCACTTCCAGTGAAGTTCGTCAAGGCTGTCTGATTTCCCATTTCTTGCTTAATTTTATCATGGACGATATTCTGGAATGTGCTTTTGAGGAGTACAGTGAGCTTGGTGTTCAGCTTCTTCTTGGAGTTACGTTAACCGACATTGAGTAGGCGGATGACATTGTTTTACTTGGACCCTCTGCCAAAGACGTGCAGACCACGCTAGACAAGGTGAGTGACCGGGCTGATTTGTATGGAATGCGCTTCGCACCTTCAAAGTGTAAAGTGTTACTTCAAGACTTGGGCATTTCACTTCTACTTTCTTCACTGCAGGTAATTCACTCGAGATTGTGGACAGCTTCACATACTTGGGTAGTACTATCTCGTCAGCCTGCAATATTGCTTATGAGATATTAACGAGGACAGCAAAGACACGAGTCGTCCTTGACGACCTGCGTCATCTGTGGCGTCCTAAAGAGGTTCGGTTGTCGCTGGAATTGAGGGTATACAGTGCTTGTGTTCATTTTTTTTGTTGATTCGGAAACGTGTCACGACATTCCACGTCACTGTTAAGGTGAGCGGTGGCCCGAGCCACGCTATCTCCTGGTCAGGCTCATGGCTGTAATAATAATAATAATAATAATAATAATAATAATAATAATAATAATAATAATAATAATAATAATAATAATAATAATAATGGTCCACTGAATCACGCTTAAGAAGGAGCGAACCGAGATATCTTATCGAGCCGTTATGGTCAGCTTGACTAACTTCTCGAACTGTATTTTGTTGTTGTAACCAATGACGATCAGGGTCAAAAATCACTACTGTGTGATCACTGCGCACAGTTCTTTGTGTAGTAACCGTTCTATATATCTATGACTTGTTAATGATACTTATGTTAATTGTGGGATGAATATGATGGGAACGATGCCACATCGGGCTGCTCACGTGTTGTGTCCACGCTATCTTTCGCATCTACGTTTATAAGAATTTGAAACACTGAGTTCCCTTTAACCACTTCATCAGAGCAGAAAGAAGACATATATTGCGATATGTTAACATTTCATTTACTCTCATCAGTCGCAAACGTAAAACATGCTAGTTATATACATCATATAGATAGGGACAAACAGGGACTAGACACATCTACAAGCACATCAATTATTATGTAATCACGACCATGGCAACCCGATAGGTTGCCTCAACCACTTTTGTGCACATAACGTTGGCTGGTAAGTTCGGAATGAGCATCGCGATATCCACCAATTTTGCACGGAGCCAGCCTGTCTCGTCGGAAGATGTCGGCATGTTTTACGTTTGCGACTGATGAGAGTAAATGAAATGTTAACATATCGCAACATATGTCTTCTTTCTGCTCTGATGAAGTTTATGAGAAAGCCGATCGTCTGTTTTCACAGTACGAGTGGAACTTTGGCGTTCAGTCTACGTTGAAGTCACCCTTAATAAGAAGATGACAAGAAGAGTGAGGTCCTAGAATGTCTTCTATGCTTCAAGGAAGAATGTCATCGTCAAACGTAATGTATGATGGTGAATGATATACAGTGCTCATTAAGAGTGTGTTTTGGCCCAGCATTGCTAGTCGTAGCCACAGCGCGTCACACTTACCGGAAGACTGAAACTCCTCAATGACCGTGGGATATCCGGTGACTGTTTAAAAACTGCATGGACCCCTTTTCCGCCTGGGGCAGAATCGGCACACTTTACCTACACTTTAACTTTCGTTTCATTGTCACTGATGTCTGGAAGATACAAGATATGAGAATTTGCACTATGAGCCACTTGTTTGGAAGCATATTGAATAAACGTAGACCATTCGTGCGTGTACAGTTGAGGGCTACTTTCTCGTTTGATTCTGTGATAAAACAGAGAGAAATGCGCAAGAAATAAATTGGGAGGGGCGTGTAATAACTTATGAAGGAAGTACGAATGACAAACTTACGGTGGTCATTTTTCCTTGCCCGGTGGCTTTCATCTTCATAATCATTTTCAGCCTTGAGTAGTGAGAACAATGACTTGGGCTACTGCCGATCCTGACAGTATTCCACGTAGTTTCAGAGTAAGAGATAAGTACAAATGTATAGCGAAAAAGAAGGCACCAAAAGGAAACGCAAAAACAATTGAGCTTCATGAAAAAGAAGAGTTTACAAGTTTGCAGATATAGGCTCGTTACTGCCATGTCAGAGAGTGTTTCCAACCAGTAGTGTGAACAGTCACTAACTCCTCAACCAGGTAGGCAGCATCTAGTCAGTGACCACGTTGTCACCTGGCCGTCTCACAGGTTCTTCCAACCATCAGCAGCTGCACTGAACACTACACACAATCTGCTTCTGCTATGCCGCGATTGACGCCATTTTGACCGTATTCTTTCATAAATATTAAGAAGAGTACTTACTATTTTTAGCCTCCCTTTTCCCGAAAACGTGCGATTCGTTGTCCGAAGGAAGGATTTAACTGGGTAGTGTTAGTGTAAATCCAAGGAGCATGCTGGAGGAGCCGGTCAAATCTACGTCTTTTGAGACAGCTGGAAGGAATCCAGCGACCTCTCTCGATTCTGCACCTTGCGAAGAAAATATTTCATAACCAATCTCTCTAGAGATGTAATATTTGGAGATAAGCAAGACAGCTGAAGACTGTTTCCTTTATTGTACTCATTTCCACCCGGTCACTGTGATTTTATATCTGATAGACCCCGCGAGGTATTCTGTCGTAGTCGAAGGCTTCAGAACAGGGGCTGAGAAAATCTGGGACACACTACTGAGTACAACAAAACAATACGTCCGTTAAGGTAGTATGCACGGATTTCAGGTCAAACATTTTGTACACCGTTCCTATATCTAATTCGTTAGATGGCGTTATGAGAAGGCTGAGCGATCTTTTGGTGGCCTTGAGCGCAGTCCATTTTTGAAAACCAAGTCGGTTAGGTTTGAAAGGAAGGCTGCACTTACATTAGATCTGTCCTGGTTTCTTGGAGCGCATGCAATCTGGAGGTACCTCTATCGGACTGTCCTTCCTTCCCGGAGATATTTATTTTTTAGACTATCTAAAGCTTCCTCTATATGTACCGCAAAAAGCACCACTGCAATTTCCGATATGAAAGAGCGAGGTTTATGCATCCGTTCGAGAAGCCTCGCTCTATCTTCAGGTCTTCCAACACTTTCTCTACAAAGCAAATTTATGCAGTGTTTGCATCCATATAGCCTCTACAGTGACACTTAAGAACAACCTACTCTCGGACATATTTGGTAACAAGCGGTCAGTCGACTAAGTGTACACTGTCGCTGTGGGTTTCATTTAACAGGCATGTTATGAATACGGCAGGATCATTTCAGAGGGTACAGCCTACCGGTTCTCTTTGGGGCTAGTACATTTAAAATGGCATTGCATGTAGTTCTGAACAGTCCTGCTGCATCCACGACGGTCGCATTCACAAAGACTCCGTTGTTTGCCAAACTTTTGGGTCTGGTGCTAGTCATAATAGAAATGCGGAGCAAATACGATTACTGTGGTATATTAGTGAACCGATGGAATACCAACCCGAAAAATAATTAAAACAAGGGAAACGGTAACAAACTTATGGTGATTATGTTGCGTGAAAACTAAAGCGCAGAACGCCAATGGAGTCAATAAAATAGGTTCCCAATGACTGCACAGAAATTTGAATTATCTTCCGAGTTACCCCTCAAACGTAACCACACAAATTCACCTCGTCTTTGGCAACACCAGACTGGTATATCTTAAAGTCCAATCGCATTCGCCCGTGAATATTGCTCAGGTTGCCATAATTGTAATGATAAACGCAATTGCTTTTCTGAGGATGGAATCGGATCAAGCTGAGGTCCTAACTTCAATCCGTGATCGGATCTGGAGACCACCAACAGTTGGGTGAAACCACATGGTGGTCAAGCAACAACGTGGTCACGAAATATGAAGACCCTGATTGCTCCACTGAGATATATATATATATATATATATATATATATATATATATATATATATATATATATATATATATATATATATATATATATATATATCATAACAGCCATGAGCCTGACCAAAAGGTACTGTGGCTCGGGCTGCCGCTCACCTCAACAGTGACGTGGAATATCCTAGAAGAAAACGTTACTAAGAAGGTTGAAAATTAATAGAAGTCTAAGCGGAAGAACTAGAAATGGTATGGATGCAGGTACGCCATTGACTGCGACACACGCCATCTCAAAGATATATATATATATATATATATATATATATATATATATACCACACACCCAGTGAACCCACTTTCGTTCCGTCGGATGGAACTTCTGTACTAATTTAGAAACGATTAAAGACGAGACACCACATCCAGAACGTAACAAGTCGAAAAATTACTGGCCCTTTTTATAGCTTTTCAATCTTGGTGTTTTTCGTATGATACTAAGTTCATCAGGTCTTTTGCTTAAGGCTGTTTCAGTGATGATATGCTTGATCGGAATAGTTGGCAACGTTTTGTAGATCAAAACGCAATTGTGTATTCATTTCAGTCTGGCTCTTGCTGTTCAAGACGAATCCAGCGGTGATCTGGCCAGTGAATTGGAGCTGATTCAACATTTAAATCTGGACATGCGCAAGTTAGCTCGATTGATTTTTGGTAAGTTCCCATATTAGCCGTTGTGGCACCCGCGCCTGGTGCTGTCCGCACGTTAACTACTGTTCCGTGTTCTTTTCATATCAGAGATCTGCAATCGCTTTCGGTCACTGAAAAAACCGACCTGGCTCCATTTGGCCGTTTATTTAGAACGGGTACGTTCCTACTCTCTTTTAGCTTTGTCACAATTGCACCATCAACGTCTAAACGGAATGGCCTAGGTAGACAAACACGGGGAGGGGCGGATTTGTTTCTTTCAAAGTCGAATATCATCTATACTTGATCACAGCCCTTGCATTCAGTTAGTTCCTTCGGTTAGCCCACTTCGGAGGAGAATACTTACCTCGAGTTTGGCTCTTATTAGAGCCAACCATTGGTGCATATTCTTCTCGGGATTAAACTTTGCAATCCAATTCTCATGATTGTGAGGCTAGTGTGCTATTCTCCCAACTTCCACCAACAATTTGAACCACGCTGATTAGTTTTACTAAGGATTATAACTTCAATCTAACGGGGATAAGCACTGCTGGTTAGCTCTAATAAGAGCGAAACTCGAGTCTAGTGCTTCCTTCCGAAGTGGGCTAGCCGAAAGGCTTATCTGAATGCGAACGCTGCGATCAAGTGTGGATGGTGTTCACTTGGTTACAATCTAAACCCCCGAAATTTTATCAGTGAATATACTTATGTTTATGACAACGCCTAGTTAGCCAACCGTTGTTGATCTATGGAACAGGTCAATCCATCTTCAATTAGTTAAAGTTCTTACCAAACGCGCCTTCTTGTCTGAGGTTTATCAACGGCAATGCAATGAAAAGGTAAATTAACTCGTTGAACGAACTGACTTATGCCTTCCATGTTCACCAGGTTAGCATGTATCTGTCTGATTCCAATTCACTTTTATCCTGTTTAAAGTTGATCGTCATCGTTACTTCTCGTCACTTCTTTCTTTGTGAATAGTTTTGACAAAAGCCATGGGCGCTCTTAAATCACTCGTCTGTGAACAACAGTTTGTTTGCCGAACATTCATCCTACGTCTTATTTAATACTTGCGAACCTTTGTCAACAGTTTATGACCTAAGTACTCAAGTGAACGTTCCCTCTTCTTTACTCAGGGAGCGGTCAGCTTAGATCTGTTTAACGGTTTATCATCATAAATGAGAAGTTCTATAACTGTATTTATCATCTACGAGAAGTAGCTACTTTGCAGTCCACCACTACTTGAACCATATAACTATTTTCAGAATTACACTGGTTTGCTCTAGGGTATTCTTGCTTTTTGAACAACTGTTACCAATCGTGGTTTTATCCAAATTAGACACTAGTAAACTTGTGCCCATAATCCGCTCAAGGTTTTTATAAAGATAGTCACTGGTAATTTCTACCGGAATCAGTAAAATTATGTTTCTATATTATAGGCCATTTGGAATTGGCTAGAAAATTATCCGCAAGAATTCGACGATTTGCAGAAAAAACCGAGTGATGAACTAGCCGGTAGGTTTGTTGGTGATTGTGTTTGAACCTATATTTTGTTACTTATCAAGGTGATTCCCAGTTGATGTCAGCCATCTTTAAGTCCCCCTCTATGGAACTGAATTTCGTACTTTGTCCACTGTAATACTATGTACATGAAAGTACAATTGTGGTTTCGTTTTTTTCTTCAATTATTCATGTGTAGAGGGCTAGTTGTGGCATCAGACCTTGCATTAGTTGGCTCACTTTTCGGAATATTGAATCTCAGTAACGGTCATCATCATCATCGTGTCAACCGTGAGCCCAACCAGAAGGTACTATGACTGAGGCTGCCGCTGACCTCAGCAGTGACGTGGAATATCCTAGAAGAAGAAACGGTAATGGTGCTACCTCTGGGTTCCCGTTTAAGGGTGTTGTCGGAGAGACAGTCACTGACTTTACTAACATTTAACGTACTCCTTACTTGCAGGTTGTCACTTCAGATTTCCTAGGTGTCACAAATGCACTTCAAAGTGTACATTACAATATACTTTTGTACGAAGTGTATCTAATACAGTGTACTGTATGCCTGTTGTTTGAGTACGCATGACTCTTTTAATGACATGCCTTTCTACTGACGATTGTGTTGTCCGCACTATTTAAATAACGCACATCCTCTTATAAGTGTGCATAAGAAACCGCTTCAGGAAGCTGTCTTTACAGCTTGTTGTGGCACATTGTCTGACGATATTTGACCGTAAACGGCAATATTTCCATGTCAGGCACAGTTAAGACCACTTTCAAACTCCGTCGTCAATGACGGATTTGATGGTGACAATCTACAGAAGTTTTTGAGAGGTGCCGGCAGTCTCTTCGGTAACGGAGATGTCCTCATTACTGCGAATCCATTTGTAGGTCCACTTTCTACTGAGGTCGTAGATAAGATATGGCGCGGGCTCACTTCATCAGTCTTCTCTCCTGACGATGCCGCTTCAGTGGAAAATGTTTATTCCCAATGTTCTTGCGGTCAAACACAATGATTTCTGCGTGAGTAAACACCCGTGCGCTGCCGCCTTGCGTGACAATCCAATCGACTTATTGTTACCCAGCCAACCACGTGGACAACAAGAATGTGCGTGGTGGCCGAACACGGACTTCCCAACAGTGCATATTAGCCATTAAATTTTACCGCACTATGTGCGATCATCTTGGTGGTTCATCCCACTGCGCCTGAGCAGCATGGATGAAGGAGGAACTTCTCTATCCTGTTTGTTCCATTTCACTTGTCCATTTCATGCAGTTTGCCTATGACCGACCACCGAGATGATTATTCCTTAGGGGACTATTATAACGGCGGCTGCCTTCGATTCACTTTAGAGTGCTATGTGTGTTGCATCATTTTCAGCGTTGAGCAGTACCTGTGGGTACTATGGTTCGGGCTGTCGTGCTCTCTGATTGTTCCCCAATGTCTTGGCACCCATTTTGAAGATGAAAATGGTTGGCATCTTTTCAGTTTCCTATATGGAACGCAGGAGTGTAGTTGTGTCCCAGGAGATGGCTTGCAGCTTCACGCCAAACTGTCGTGCTGGGAAGCGCAAAAGTATGTCCTAGTATACTACAGGATACATGTAGGAAGGGCACCTCGGCGGAAGTAACTGTCTGTCACGCGTTCTAGTGGAGTGAAACACTTTTTGACGGTTGGTATATAACCAGGAGGAATTAAAAGTGACATCTGGTTACGCACAAAAAGGGCTGATAGATTGAACAGTTCGAAGATGTCGGATGTCGGAAATACATTGGTTGCTCACGTAAACTTATCGAATGGCTAATTGCACCTGATGAGGTAACGAACGTGTTCGCAATTCTTTGTGATTTCTTATGATCGACCTCTTTGTGTTCATTCCAGTGTCTATTTGTTAAACCAATACCACGCATTAGTGACGCTATCCGAATGCTAGGTTTCTGGTGGGTTCAGTGCGATCCGCCCGAACTGGTTTCAGTGTACCTCTGTATGAACGTCGATTCAATCGTACGCTAACCGTCTGATCTACCTTGACGCAC
Source organism: Paragonimus kellicotti (assembly GCA_014220965.1). NCBI lineage: Eukaryota > Metazoa > Platyhelminthes > Trematoda > Plagiorchiida > Troglotrematidae > Paragonimus > Paragonimus kellicotti. The sequence continues at coordinate 27,818 of LOND01000222.1, forward strand.
AGTTAGAATGATATTCGTCTTTTTGCGCCGAACTTATTACGAGATTTCTATTTCTTTGTTTCGGATTATCTCTTTTCTTTCTTGAAATGTTCCGTGTTGACACATCAGTGACGTTTCCCATCAACGGTTATCAGCCTATTAGCATTAAAACAATATTGTGGACTCTTTTGTCTTTGCATCATGCTATTGGATAGCTTTAACGTGCCTTTTACTTTAGCATGTCGAATACTCAATGCACGCATGCTTGATTGATTAACTGTTAGCCTCACAGTACTATATTTTCCAAGTGTCTTTCCATCTTCAATTTATATCCGGTCAGTGTAGTATCTTATTGTCTTATTGTTTTCACATTGGTACAGAATGTTGCGAGCGTCTGTTCTATCTCTTCTCATCCTTGTGTGCTGAGAGCGGTAGAAAGAAATTACTCGTTTGGCCTTTGCAAATGATGCTGTTGGTTCTGTGCCCACAAATTCTGGAAGAAATCATCAACGCTGATAATGGAGCCCCTCTCTCACCGCAACATCAAAAGAAAAAGCAATTCATGGACGAAGTACAGTAAAACTGGTTCACAAAATATTCAAGTTTATGCGACTTTCGCTAAATCAAACTAATATTGTAATCTTACACTTTCGGGCTTATTTCAAAGGCTTATCGCTGTTCCTTATGTTCCCTTACAACACTAGAAGGTTAACATAATGTTGACAGTCTGTCTTACGTTGGCCAACCTTAAAAAAATTTTACGAACGCCTTTTGTCACTTTTATTGAGCGGCTATATTTGCCACTCGCCGTCGAACGCTTCTTCCATGTGATTTTTTGTTCGTCAGGTTGCTCAGGCATATCTGTCTGATCGAAATCACTTTAGAAAGTATTGACCTAAAAATATGTATACGTGTCCGAGTTCATAACATGATTTTTTTAAGTAATGACATTACGTAAGTTTTTTGGTATCTGTCTCTCCAGGCCTTAAAAACCTGAACTGTTGTCAGGATCCAAACTGGGAATAATACCAACTGCTCACAATATGAATAGTTGGTTGTACGAGAACCGTTACATATTGCTCCATCCGTGTATATAATTAACACGTAAAAACCCCAACGAGTGGCAAACGTGCCAACAATATGAGAAGACAAAGGAAGTAATATGTAAGTTGAAGAGGAGAAAATCTACGGGTGTAGAGAAGTGAAAGTTACAGCGATGTACACAGCCACTCACAACACAAGCGCCGTTGACTTCTGTTTTTAGTCATATCAGACGTTGTCCCCAACCAATGGTGTTTATTTTCCTTCAGGTTCTGAATCAAGTTTCAGACTGAGTGCGTTCATGCCCCAGAACCCATTCATGCACTGAACACTGGGTTGCCGTTTCTAACCAAACACTGCGATCGCAAACAAGGCACGATGTGGCAGGCGGTGAGTTGGCATTCGTAAGATGTGGCCAAGCCAACGAAGCCTGTGAAACGAGATCAGTATGCTCAAGGGTCGACAGAGTTTATCCGTTCCGAAGACACGTCGGCGAACTTCGTCATTGCTGACACGGTGTTTCCACCACACGCCACTAATGCTTCGGAGATGTCGATGGTCGAAAGCCATACTCTGTGAATATCCTCCGCGCAAATGAACCAGGTTTCGCAGCCGTGCCCTTACAGTGGCATTATACACTCGGCCTTTCACAGAAAGACTGAGATCATGCCGACGCCACAGATGGCGTAAGTTGGCAAACGCCATCCGAGCCTTTGCTATGCGATTTGTGATCTCATCAGACATTCCACCAGCGCTGATACAGCTTCCAAAGGTACGTGAACTTCTCGACTACTTCCACCATCAAGAGTAAGAGCAGGTGCAGATTCCTGCTAATCTTGCAACAGCACCTTACCCTTATCAGGTGCAAAGGTCATGCCAAACTGACGAACTGAAACCTCTAGTCTGTCTAAGAGGTTGTAGGCTTCCTTGGAGCCCTCGCGGATTATTACGATGTCGTCTGCATGCTGTATGTCTCGAAGTCGATTTTCTGGAGGCAATTCCACACCATCATATTCGCAGTCTGTCAGGGCACACTCTAGGATCTCGTCTATTGCAAAGTTGGATAGGAAGGATGAGGTTGGACAACCTTTTCACACCCCACTTGAGATGCTAAATGTCGACGATACGCTATCATAAGCCTTAGTCCTGCCCGAGGTTCAAAGATGAGTTGTTCTCAGGATGTTCACAGTTTTTAAGCACACTATTCCTCGATGGACAGTCCCAGAGTGTAGTTCTGTTAACCGAATCTAAGGTCCCCCCTGATGTCGAAAAGAACAACAACTGTTAACTTAGTATAAGAGACGGTGGTGTTCAAGCATCTAACGAAATGTGAAGATGTGAGCAATGCTGTCACAGCTGCCAGGGCGAAACCCAACTTGTTCCTCACGGGTATGTTCTTAGCGCATTTCGCTTAGTCTACTAAGTACAATGGCTGCGCTCAACTTTGTCGCAATAGGAACTAGGCTAATCCTTTTGTGATTTGCACTCGAAGTGTGTGCGTTGTTTGAAGGTAGGGGCGATTTTAGGCACATTCCAATTATTTTGAACAACTTCACTGTTCCAGAGTTTCTGAAACAGAGCCTCCATCTCTTCAACTAAGGACGGACCCCCATCTACAAAAAGGACAAGAGGGAGTTCTTTTGGGCCGTTTCAGAAACTTGATATGTTTCCGAGGGCGGAGAAACGTCAACGGACGAATGAGCACAGGCAGAAACCCCAAGGCGTAGTCAATGGCCGAGGTTGGCCAGTTGAACTGCTGTTGGAAGTGCTTTGCCCACCGTCCTAAGCATCGTTGCAGGTTATGAATAGGCTCACCATTGGCTTCACAGATTACCTCGCTCACACCTGGCTCCCTGCTCGCTCAGGTGAGATGGAAAAGCTTTTGGGAGTCCTCCGATAGCAGCGGTTTGTTTCATCTCGGTAGCACATTGTGTGCGCCTGACATCGCGATCCCAATCGTGGTTGTTTCCGCACTTCCATGCGAATGGCTTTGCGGACCGAATTGTACTCGCTGCGGAATGGAATGTTTTGGCGAGCGTCGAGAAGTTGCAGTGAATGCATAGAAACCCAGTGGTTGTCGGCTGAACGAGCAGTAGTACTATATGTGGCGGTACCAGACTTATGCATTGCATATCGTGTATGTGTCCAATGTGCTTCAGTATCATCCTGCAGATGTGGACCTAGACTAAATCATGTTCTTCTAATTCGTATTTATACCTTCGTGTTCAGATTTTTCGTTTGTTGACCTTTGTTGACCTTTATGTGTAGACTTCATTCCTGCGGGAAACATATCCAGTTTGTAAAATAGGTTCTTATCATTTTGACAAAGTCGAGTGTAAATATCTCACCTAAGATGCGGCTACGGATAATTCAAAAATGTTTTCGCACTTTTCGGTTCGCAAATACCTTCAGGCCTTTCGATTTATCACTTCGAAAGTAAATCCGTTTGGATTAACTTACTCTGGTTGTTCGTTTCACAGTCCAGTAGCAGCGCAAAGACTTGTTCGGAAAACGTAAACATACTTTGCTGTGATTCTCACTAAGTTTGTTAGCACCTAGTTAATGTGGCTGAGTAGTTGTCAGATTGTTTCAGATCATCCCTCGCTCTAGCTTCTTAAGCGCAACCTCATCACCCTGTCTTCCTGCATGCAACTTCATCCTTCTCTTTACTCAGCGTGCACTACGAGAACACTAAACTCACAACAATAACAAATGAACACATTTTATAGCCTAATCTGTATGTGTATCCGAAGTTTAGAGCGATAATTAAGCTGAGTGCAGCCATACCGACTTGTCAATCTCATGTGGAGGGTGTTTTAAACCTCTTAGTTGTTCATATACGGAAATTTAAAGATTCTCCGTGCAACCCTCTCCTCGTTTACCTCCCCATTATTTCTTACCTGGGTCCTCACGTCGTCCACTTTAAAAGACTGGCTATTTACTTTGGGGAGTACTCATTCTAATTGCTAGTAACTGAAACAATCAGCAGAAATATCCCATAACAGACGTTACGTACCTTTTTAGCTGCAGTATCAGCCGTGACATGAGGCGGAGAAGTATTTCAGACTCAATCTGGAACTCAAAACGTGTATGAATATCACTGATTGTGACGTTAGGCCGAAAGAGTTCGACACGTGGTTTCAATAAAATGAGGCCTGCCTCAAAGTCATATGGGGAGGACGGTTGTAATGCAACAAAACGCGTCTGTCTCTCTCTCTCTCTGGCTGTGAATGTGTGGGATGTTGAGCTTTACACGGCTGCGTGTACTTTTCAATTGCGTTTGTGCATTGCTGTATCCATAGGTTTGTTTATGCAAGTTGCGTATTGCACTTTCGTAACACCCCCTCGTCAGGTCCGCAAGGCTCTATCGTCACACGGACATGGCAGTGGCAGTTCCAAACCTGTGCTAATCGAAGCGGCTCTACTGGCTGCAGTAAATTTGTGCAAGGCGTCCACTTTCATCAATATCAATGATCGAAACAACACTTTGTTTATTCTGGTCCACTCTGTCTACGCCGATTTGCAAGTAAGTGTTCAGCTTATATCTTATGTCTCATTTTGGGATACGTCACGCATTGGTTTGAGACGACAAATTCCTTTGTTTGAAAGTATATGCATAGCTGACTGACTAAATTAGGTACATCGTGGAGACATCAGGGGACAGTGAAGTCTGAGGAAAAACTGCTTTAATCTTGTGGGCAAAGAATGTTCAGTCGAGTTCTAATCATAAACTCAGTCAGCTGTACCCGCAACCGACGTAGCCAGTTCATCTAATGACGTGTTTGCGTCGCCGCACACAGTCTCCGAGTGCTTCTTTTGGAAGCAGGCAGAAGACAAACGATCTTCGTAAGCTGTTTCGTCTGAGCTTCCCACATTCCAAATATTCGAGATAACCTGTACCTTTGTTGGTCTTATCTTAATGGATGTATGATACTCAAATTGTTTTTTAATGGTGGTGTTGATACAATCTATTATTATATGTCATTCACTGCAATTCTGCGGAGTTAGACAGTTCGGTTTTCTTCTGGCTGAATAATTCCACACTGACGTATTCGAATCGAGTGGGTAATCGCTAATTAACCAGACACCCGTTGGGAGGTGTTCAGTGTTGGACTGAAACTGCTCTCCGGTTCCTGTTACATTACTTTTTTGATAATAAAAAAACCTAAGCACCCAACAGGTTATCCTGGTGGGATTTTTTTTAATCCGACTTGAAGATGACAAATCTTGGAATGCTTTGCCACAATATAGTCTCAGAAATGCTCTTCGTAATAAGAAATGTTATTTTCTTGAAAGTCATATGGCTTCTGTTACACGTTACACACAGGTTGAACGATTGCAGGACGCATGGTCGAGACTTGAAAGTTTTTTGCGAGATTGTGTTTACACATATGCATCGAGCTAAAATAACCAAAAGACATTAACCAGTGCACATGCACCACAGTGAGAATATTTCTATTCAACATTCTTGTTCTTCACGGTTTCTGCAACTTTCTACATACTGATGAGTAGTAGGAGTTTTTGTTTTCCATATAGATTGAACATCACCCACAATTGATCGCAGCTGTCGCATTCCCATAGACTTTCCAGTCGGCCCCTTTCGAAAAGAAGCACTAGACTCGAGTTTCGCTCTCATTAGAGCTCGTCAGTAGTGCATATCCTTGCCACTGCCGGGACTAGAACTCTACATACTGTTTTTGAACTTTTGATAATCTATACTGTGAAATAACAAACACTCTTATTGTTCAGTGTGGTACTGCACGATGTATTTATTTAACTCAGAAATGCTCCAGGCTCTTGCCTTTACGGGATTTCTACATTCCAGCTCATCCGTAGCGTGTGCGTGAAACAATTGTTTTCGCTTACAACTGTGAACAGTGGAGTCTAAAAAAGATTTAATATACGGAGTATTTAATATCGAGTTTACAGATAGTGAGTCCAGTGGGCACTGCAAAGAAAATTGATGTGATCAATAGACACCCACATACATCATTATATGTCGGTTACCAAAACAACCTGGTACCGGTGAACACGTCTTTCAGCACACAGAGAGGTTGTTTCCACTTTTTGTTGTTTACTTCCTCGTCAAACTGTAGAGGCGTTTGATTTTTAGTTGCGTAACTTATTCAAAAGATTTTCTTCAAATTCGGTTGACGGGGCCGACCAACTAAACTGATTCTTTGTAACGCGTCGCATAATTCTGGCCGGATTGAAACACTATAGCACCCATGAGTAGTTTACAAACCCAAACTTGAATATATTTGTCAGTCGTATTACGTGTCAGAGAAGAACCGGTGTCTCCCGGCATTCGTAACTCATTGACACGTCGACTTCAGTCGGACGTGAAGAAAGCTCTTTGAATACGTTATGTAACAGAGAATTGAATTCTTCCGTTCAGCGGGAGGGCAACGTTGACCATAAACATTCGGGACTTATAATTCACTTTGCATAATGACCTGTTTGTCAGTATCAACTTACTTGCGTGACTGATCTGCATTCATTGATTTTGTCTTGTTAGTTTGTAATACTTACTGAATTTTGCTATATACAACCCTACCGGTTGTAACATGTGATGAGGCACAGCAAACTGTTTCTTAAGAGCAACTGTTTCTGATTTCTGTGTTTAAATCTTCAAAAGGTTGTTTTCGTCTCATTGAACCTCATCGTCTGCGCTTTGTTTATATCACACGAGAACACCAGACTGAGATTTTTCATCTCGTTCTATCTCATACGTTATAAAATCGTGCTTCGAAGGCCATGTGGCCTCTGATTTGATGTGGTCCTAGTTAATTATGTACGGTCTTATCAAAGTAGAACAGATCATAAAGCTATGATAACGTGTCGCAGTCTTATCGTCTTATATTAGAATGGAGTTTACAAATGAAGTTTATTTAACCGCATACACTACACCCTCATTCTAAAGGTTGTGACGTTAACCGTTGTGAGTAAAAAAAAGGAGAAAAGAAGAATTATCGTGCTTGTTTGAACACTGTGTATCTATCAATAAATTGTCATTGCGATTGGTGCAACCTTGTGCTCATTGTTTCTTTATCCACCATGTTCATTCATTTTTACGGCATTAATTGCGGAGTTAATTGAGCTAAATGTTACCCAGAACGCAAGTAGATCAGTTGTCTCGTGCTATACTGATCCCTATCAATTTGCTCAATCGATTGTCCGTTGTACGACAACGACGTTCGTTTCCAGGATGCTCAATCATAATGTGATTTAGTAATGTTAATATTTCTAGACGATACAGTTCAGTTCAGTTATCCGAATTTTGGTGGTTATTGTTCCCTCTGATAAAACTTCTCAAGTGACGGGATACTACTACAGCGACGCACCAACGCGAACTTATGATTATGGTGGTGATGATGATAGTGAGGAGGAGGATGACGGAGTAATTTACGACATTTAGCAAAGCACGTGGAAGTTTGCAGTCCTAACTTTTCAGCTTCTTGATTGTTACTCCGATTTGTCCCTCATCTGTTTCTTCTCTTCACCGACTTCAAACTTAGTTTGGTTGCGAATAACAAAATATGGGCGCAAAAAAGCCTATCAGTACTCTCTCAATACTAACATTTTTACCATTCTGTTTGCGCTGTTTTAAATGGTTTTGGTGAGAACACGGGATGTTTGGAACCAGTTTAGTCCTTTGCTTTATGGTAGATCAGTGATTGTTGAGCGAGAAAACGTTGTGATCCTGACCAGGAACTTCTCCACCGTTTCGCTCACAATAGTCGCTAGTTAGCGTTCACTGGTATCAAAGTTCGAGGTGTATCCCATGTGACGGCGCACCTAACATTGTCCAATCGTCTTCAAATTTTCACTTTGGTTTTCTTTGATCTGTTTTTGTTCTTTGAGCCACGATACAATCTGTAGAATCGCCAACAGATCAACCCCAATAAATACAGTTTGAGTTCGGAACAGGTTCTCCATGTCTGTTTACCATACCAACTCGTAAATTTTCCTTGTACTGTTGTTTGCTAATTCTTTATATGTTTACTCAAACTCCGTTTATCGGTTTTACTTCTTTCGATGTGCAAGAATCTATTATTCAACCCGACGAAACCGTACATTCGAAGCAGCCAAAATTTGGCGGAAACGGAAGCGCTCCTGACGGAGTTTTTCGTCGCTTCATTTCGCATAACTCCGCACAACAACCTGCTTAAGGTGTGCCTTCACACGAACTCATCGGCCATTTATCACACCGTACTTGTTTCTGCACTCTACCGGATCATCACCCAAGTGAGCTTATCGGCATTTTCTATGTTGATGTTACCTCCAAAGCCCTCTGTGTGTGTGAGACAAAAAAACGTTTACCACAAAACAGTTGTACGGTTGTCATAGTTTGCGTCGCTAAACACAATTTCCGATTTTCCGAAGATTGCTAGCTAATGTGAACTCAGATGTAGCCGAAAATGTTCTAATGCGCCGTTCGGTGATTCAAAAAACATTGCACGGATGTTTCTCAATCTCTACTGACTGTCCCTTTTTCTATATTGATGAACCCAACATAGAAAACTTGTCTGTTAGTTATTAATGCAATCAATGGAACGTCAGGTTTACCAAGCGAACCACCCATTGCACGCTTGTCTGTCGCTCCTAGTTTAACTTGTGAACTTTCTACTCTGGTAACAGTTTGTACTGTGGATACTACCGTACTTAGCTAGACCTCGTTACATTTAGTATTCCGAATTTTTATTGTTTCTCCAAGTTCTTCGTCCGTCCAAACTGACCTTCGAACGTTCCTTAAACATTTGTACCAGTCCAATCGATTGCAAACTGTGTTACAGAAACCTTTGGATGAAAATGAATAGTAAAACACCCAACGGTTCACTTCATGGTGCTCGTGAATACTCAAAGTTGTAAACGGCGGTTATCGGCAATTTTCATTTGAAACTTGCAGCTGCAATAGATTCGTTCGATTCATACATGAAAACAGCGTCAGCAAGCAAGCTTATCGCCACCCGGTTAGAGTGTCATCCGCATACATTTCACGATTGTTAGTAGTTCGTCTAGCCCTATTAGCTCTATACATAAGCTGAATAAATCTCTTGTAATTGTGTATGCTCGATGAGAGTCACCGAAAACAACTGTTTGCAGTTTTGGGTTTTCATAATTAACGGCCTATCCTCCGGTGTGTTGTGTGTGGGCGCGAATTCAACCATGCTGATGTAGTGACCGAATTAGCACAAGTGGTTACTGCGTTTGCGATGCCGCATCGTGCCCGGGGATTCTTTCACAAACTACCATGAGAATCGCTTAACAACGAACGTGCGTGTGTACGAGCGTTGCTTAACTTGCAGGCTCCTCTGTTTACGCTTCATTTCTATGGAAAAAATGCTGTCACTGTACCATCACATTTGGTTGTCCGTTACGCAGCTCATTAAGTTAGCCATATTCCTACGTGTGATCTTCCCCTCCCGTTTCCTACTTCGATTGCAAGCAATGACATGTAACATATCCGTGCATTCAACGCGTTTCTCGGGCAGTTGAATTTTCTTCCGTTTTATATTGTTTTCGCTTTCTCCACAAGCGACTAAGAGCCGACTCATTATGTATTGCCGGTATGTATTTATACGGATTTTGAAACTGACTTCGTCTTGGTCTTCTTCGTTTTTTTGACAGCATGTGTTCACTTGTTACACCACCGTCTATTTTACATCGACACTTATTCCTCGGTTTACTGGATCTCCTTCCTTTTCATTCGTCTCCTTCTACCGTTTTCTCCTTGTGTGTTTTGCAACGGTAACGATAAGTAATAGTCTATACACAGGACAGCGATCACGGACAGCTCCGACACAATCCAAAATCAGAGAAAAGACGCGAACGAACAGTCACAGTAAGTGTATTAGTGGTACAGAGACGAGGCGGTGATCCGCACAACGTCAAGTCCAGACACGTGAATGACACGTCACCAGAGGCTCTTCAAGGCCATTCAAACAAGTCAGTCAAGGAAGAGGTAATGTCACAGTTCTATGATCGTTCATGTGGTGTTTAACACGTTGGGTAGTACTTAAACGGACCGCCTGAAATGAACAATAAAGTTACCATCAGCGGAAAGTTTAAAATGCATGCATAACAGTCTCCGTGCTGTAACGGTTTTATTATTGGAAAGTCCCGCATTTTCGCATCCGACTGATAGAGATTTCACCTTAGTCTGCCATTCAGTTAAGCAGTTCGGGGGGCTGTAATGCAAAACTACCGATCCCATGCTCTCTGATCTTATGCTTTCGGATGCGGGTGTGTGGATCCGCGACTTGTCCATCGCGAGCTAGTTGTGGTGACGGATGACTGTAATAATTTTTTGACGGGCCAATCTGGATAATAATACTGTCAATAATAAATTACGTGTGTTAAGTAGATAAGCGTTTTTAGATGGCCCACAATGTGTCGTTCCACTTCCAGCTACAATCGACTAGGAATAATATGCAATATTTGGAAAGGTATCAGAAAAGAATAATGTTGTCAATAGATAATCGTTTGTTTTCATAGGTAAGTGGTGTACTTCACTGTTTTGTCACTTCTGGTGCCTACACCTTTCAGCCTCGCCTGCCCTGGTGGCCAGATGTGAGTCCGTTCTATTCCAAGTCGCCGGAAATTCGTACCATGTTTCTGGAAACACTCAACCGGGTAAACCATCATCCACCAATTCGCATTGCTCAGGTAAATCAATTTAGAGTAGCTTGTTTACACTCGGCCACTATAATTGTAAACTTTTCCCTGCCGTATCTATCGACGACGACCTGCCACATCAGCTAATGTTTCTGTTGGCAGCTCCAATCTGAGTGTAACCTTGATCAACCTTCTGTTTTATATATAGGTTAAATGTTGTTAGCGTGGTACGCTTTTGTCAACCATCTAGATCTGCAGACTGCACATTCCTGTAGTACTGATTCTTAAGAAAAGTATGTTAAATTTACTTATGATATGAATAGACTAAATAACAACGCGAGACAGTCTGTGTGCTGATTGGATGTTACCAAGTAGCCATATATTGAGGTTGATCAAGGCTACGATCCGGTTGGTCGATAGTTTATGACATCTTTATCCACTCTGACTCCGTTTCTTTTCTAACACTCGTTTAGAGTGCCGATCGCTTGAAGCGTTCTCTGTTGAATGTTGTGGATCCTAACAGCAAGATCTGAAGCTCATTCCAAGCGGCGGCACTGACGTTCCTGAACCACCTGCCCAATACGGTTTTTAGAGTTCTGTTCTCCTCAAAGTTGGCATTGCATTTGCTTGTTCCTTCGCTTTATGGGCGTTGAGGTGTGAGCAAAATTTTTTGCAATTTATTCTAGTAATCTGGTACATTTTAGGTTTTCTTCATCCGCTGGATCACAATACAGCCATATGTGACTGACTTACTGCAATGTAAACGCTGACCGCAGGTACACCGTATAAAACGGTCCCCGGGCGTTATTAAATGTCTGCAGACGCACATCCAAGTTGTGGTCCCATGTATTTATCTCTTCGACTACTTCTCAGACTGGACCCTACATGCATACATGACCAGGAGCATGACTAGGTGGTATTCCGGTTAGATTTTCTGTTCATCGCAACAGTCTGCTCGAGGATTCATGTCTAGACGGCTCACCAGCACACAGTCTGTGTATTATTCTGCAGGCTACAGTCCATTCGGCACCATGTGAAGTATAAGCCGAAGGCTTGAGTTGTTTAACTCTTTAGAATCAATTTTTGATGGGATAAAACGAATTGTTTCCTACCTCGGGCTCTAGTCCACTAGTGCTTCCGGGTTCTATTTTCTTCCTGGCGCTTGCAGCTTTACATTTGTTTGATGAGTGAATTGGAACGCTTTGCACAAGTAGGCTACTGATCCCTTGTTCTCCGACTATCAGCATGCCTTTTTAAACTTGTCTAATAAAGTACCTATATTGTCTCTAAACGGAATGCTGGAATCAAGAGCAGAAAACGAATTCTTATGTTAGCAAACCTGCCTGAGCCGAACTTTTTGACGTTTGAATAGCTAATCGTTATCCATGCCAACCGTAAGACATTTGCGTTAAGCTAGTCCTCAGAGTGTTTTGATTGTCGGAATTTCTGTTGAATTCCACCTGCACATATGCATCCGCTAAGTCAGATCTCCTAGATTATTCATTCAACCGCGTGAATGGGTACTCAAGAACTGGTGGCGTTCGAAGTGTTTGTGAAATTACCACTCAAAATTTTCATGTTGTGTACTTTCTACAGCGACCTATAGCGCTACATATTGGACAGGATGCCGTGATCCGATTATCCGTTTGGTGTCCACCCGTAGGTATAAGCAGTCAGTTGATTTTGTACAGCCTTCTCGAAGTAGGAAAATATGTCTTCAACAAAGGAACTCAGTAAACTTCTTTGTGGACACCGTGGTTCAGATCCGTCTCAACATTGTTGCAATACCTAGTTGGTGGCTTATCAGGTTCAGCGATACATTCAAGGATGGGAGCTTTTTAACTCACTAGTGCTCTAGAGTTAATACTTTCATGTTAATTAATAAACATTCAGTGACATGGTATCTTCCACCCAAAAATTTTTCATTAATAATTTCGTTTCAATTGATCTATAGGTGCAAGTTACACCAATTTATTCGTAACTTTCTGCGTTGGTTTTCGCTGGAACTGTTTCCTCAAAATATGTTATGAAAGCTTATGGTTTGAGCAGTCTGTTACCGAATAACTTGTGGTGGATCTGGCTTGTCTGATGATAAATTGTACCACTGTAAAATTAAAAGTGTCAGTGCTTTCGTAGTTTCGTTGAATTCACAATACGGCACTTCCATAGATTTGTCATTATTCCCCATTGTCATAGCTATTTCTCGTTCTGGGCTGTCCACGTTCTCTGCCGGTCACAACTTGTCTGTACTGTTTGCCATACACCGTTTACCCGTTTCTGTTGTCTTTCTAAATAGTAAACTAAGCAATTTTTCTAATCCTGGCTTCACACAACATACTCCCTTCCGTTTTTGGAACTCGTAATAAACCGCAATAGCAGTGAGAGTGTCACGTGATGAAAGCGTATTTCTTTTCTTTCACACCTAACTGACTATAAACTGAGCCAGTTCTGTGTTCGTTGCCGACCTCCCGTTAGTGTTGACTTGTCACTGCATGATTAACAAATTGACTTGTCTGAACTGGGCGCTATTCTTTATTTTTCTTTTGCAACGGTCGCAGAGTCTCACATTTCGAGACAAAATGAATTTGAGGACCAAGGACAAGACAGAGGACAATTTGATGGGAAAGTACAACCTTCTATTAAACATGGTTCGTCTTATCAACGCGAACCCGCTGCTCATGCTCTATGTGAGTTCATGTTACGTGATTACTATTGCATGAATGTTCTGGTAAGAAAATTTCAGTCGATTAACTGTGAATGTCTGATGCTTGATGTTTTCGTGCATGACCACAACACGTTCCCTTAAGGATGTAGCGAAATCAATCGAATATCCGTTCAACCTTATGCTGTCTAATTCCCTTGCCGGATTTGTTTCTATAACATTTGTATTACTGTCAACCTTTCTAGTCTTGTTTCTATGCTCGCTAACGTGCTCTGATTTATCCCTATCGTCCACCGAAAGTTGTTTACACTTGTGACAAAATGAGAGCTTAAGAACAGTCGGCAATTGTATTCGGCACGATCGTACTTATGTGTTGGCACAGTTTGCGGCAAACAGGCTTTGGTGATATAGGATTATTGGAATCGTGCCGGTAATTAGTATGGATAGAATAACTGAAGACAAGCTGCGAGTAATGTGACCGTGTAAATTGAACATCAATATGCTAATGAGGCGTATAAAGTATAGGCTGTCAAGTGTTCTGGTGGCCGTAATTGGAAAACAAACTACGGAGATTCCTGTTGAGCTTGGGTCACATTCGGATCAACTGCACTGAATTCAGTCAACCAACCAGTTTTATTGAGTGTGCTGAAGATTTCTGTTTCTCGAGTTGCCCGTTTTGATGCACAGCATTGATGGCTTTGCAGTTAATCCCTTGGGTCATCACGCGTTCCTCGACTGAACGAGAGCTATGCCTAGTGTCCTGAAACCTATTGGGTCAACTGTGTGACTAGTGTCGAAGTTGTCTCCCACTGCTTGCATCTGGACAAACCTAATGTCATAATCTAATCCTAAACCAGTTTTCTGTTCCCCTTCGTTATACCCTTACTCTCATGTGGAACTTTGTGCCGCTTTTTACCTATTGACATGAAAACAGTTTTCACGCTCAATTCTAAACACGTTTCCATGCTTTCGTTGGGTTCAAGGTACCATTGGAATAGAACAGCAGAGACTGGCGCGTGCTACCTTTGAGTGGGGCTAACCTTACATTGCATTTAACTAATATTTCGCCAGTATTATTCGCTGTCTGTCGTTCTGTGGGTTTGATAGCATTTCGATGCTTTCGTATGGACACATTTCTTACATGTGGTTCCCAAAATTGTTATGAGAAGGGTACTTGCATCTTTTTCTGATCCTGCTTGTTTCCATGCCCTTAGAGTTATTAACTTATGTAGGCATTTCTTGTTATTATCATTGTTCGTTGCGAGTCTCAAGGCAGACAGAGTATCAGTTTGAAACCAAGATACGGCAAAAATCTGTACAAGAAGATAGATGTAGACGAAGGAACGGAGAACAGTGCGCAGCATCGAGAGGAAGGGCAACTTTCTGCAGTTTCACATCACGTACGATCTATCGTTTTGGTTTGTCTTGTTGATTGTTTTTCTTTTTCTTTGGAAAGAACTCAACGTCTGCAACCGCGACAACATTCCGTTCCCTGACATTAGGCCATATCTTTCTTAGTCAACGGCAGTTAGCGTATTTTGGACCTTAAGTGATTATTCGGCTACAGTTATAACACCAACCTTGACGCCAGTTTGTTCATGGGCTTTCCATCGTGTGATTCATTTCAGTCGCACTCGGAGGAAGATGGAGCGTTGGCTGATCGCCGATAATGTATCTTGGCCAATGGAGAAAGTCAAAGGAATGGAAACCACTTTTGCTTCAGGGAACACTGACAGACTGTTCAAGCTTATCCGTGCTACTGGTCCCAGGCGACCGTCTGTCAGTGAAGCTATCAGCGAGGCAGATGGCACACTCATCTATAATAAGTCCAGAAGGTTAGAGCGTTGGGCGGAACACTTTGAGGGTCAATTTAGCTGGCCTCCTGCTTCTACTGTGTTGCCGTCACAAACTTGTGATGTAGCACCCTGGTCGGTAGATTTAAGACCACTCACTAGAAGCTGCATCATCGCATATGTCTAAGTCTAGGACGGTATTCACCAATCTGGGACACCTGTGGCGAAAGACAGGCATCTTCCTGACGGGTAGTGTATGCATGGCGACTCTGAGGGCTGTGTTACTTTACGGCAGCGAAACCTGGCCACTCAGAGGTAGAGGACGTGAACCGTCTCCAGGTATTTGACCACCGATGTCTGCGTTCAATCGCTCGTATCGGGTGGCACCAGCGAGTAAGCAACGAAGAGGTTAGGAAGCGGGTATTCGGTGAAGACTGCCAAGCAAGTTCTTTTGTTCAATTCTTACGGTTACACAGGCTTCAGTGACTAGACCCTGTGCTGAGGATGCCAGCTAGTCGTCTTTCACATCGGGTACTATGCCGACGCTGCGGCCGACTGGCGTAAGGTGCGAGGTGGACAGATGATGACCTGGCGTAGATAAATGAAATCGTTCACGAAGGGATTAGTCACTGTAGGTCGGGTTTGTTTTCGGGCTGGGTCCTCGCGACTCAGAGTCGGTGGCTGGAGACGTTAGGTGAGATGGCGGCTAATCGAGCTCAGTGGCGTGAATGTTGTCGTTGTTTGGCCGAGTTGTCTGTGAAGTGAGTGCACTTAATGACGCGGGGCAGTGAAAGCCGTCTTGTTGATGACGCCTTACTTTCACTTACAGCTCGGTTGTTTGTTTGCAAGGTGTGGGTGGGTACCTTGATGCTGAACATTTGAATAAAGACGTAGCTATTTCTAGTTGTTTGGTCTATTCTCCCCTTCTTTTTTTCCTTACCAGAGCTTCCTTTTTTCTAGGTATTGGGATGTTCCTTTCTTCTTCGTAGTTGCATGGTTGTAAAGCATCAATGAGAACCATCGGTTTATTGCTGTCTGTGATGATGATGATAATGATGCATTGGTCGTTGATTGTGTTCTCTTGAGTTGGCGCTGACGGACAGCATGGTGAATGAATTAGGCCTTTTTTCACCGTTGTTCTTCCACTGTTCTCCATCCGCAGTGCCCGCAAACACGCCCTAGTCCGGATGCTCAAAAAGCCACGTTCGAATTGATGAACGGTCTCATGTCGTTGATCCAACAATCCGCCATGTCTGAATTAGCTCAAGAGGCAATGGATGCGCTTCTCTGTCTGCACCAGCCAGCTAACATTCGTCTGTGGAATTTACACTCACCCGCACAAGCTTTCTGGGAAATCAGGTAGGGTCTTGATCGTTCATTTTCACTCTCTGATTAATAATCTATAGCTGTTCTAAAACGAAAGGTTGTCCTTAACCACCACCGGTAGTAATGTTTCAGCGTTGATTACTGATGCTCATCTGGTGCACAACCATAAGAAAAAAAATGATAAGAGAAATATGGCTATAGTTTAATGTCAATAATGAGTGCAACAGGACTTAATATACAAAAAACCTTAGATAGAAATCTAACCATTGAAGTAAAACAACTGAACTGTAACGGAGAGCAGACCAACATTCCATCCTAATTTTCACAATGCGGGTTCATCGTTTGCACCTACTCCATGGAACTCCCAGTCAGACAGTTTTAACTCTCACATTACTGAGCTCAGTTAACCGCCATCTTTCCTAACGTCTCCATATCCCGACCGTCAATCATGAAATACTCAACCTGAAAGGCTAATCCGTCATACCGGGACCAACCTGTTGATAATCGTCTCCATTCCTCTCCGCCAAGTCATCTGTTATCCATTGATCCTTGTGTCAGTCGCCTGCAACGTCAGTAAGGGGTGTTCAGTGTGATAAGTGAGTGGCATCATAGTTATATCCGTGAAGACTGGACGAATTAAACCCGCTTTGCCCTCGTTACAAGCAAACTATCCAATTGTCAATCTCAGCATTACTTACTTTTTGGTATGCCATCTGGTGTGTGTTATCGAATACAGATATCGGTGGTCGAACAACCCAATTTTTACATTTTCCATTTTGAGTTGCCATGTTTCGCAGACACAGTGATATGGTTCCCACAGTTGCCCTAAATAATTATCCCTTGAGCTTCATAGAGACATCTCCAGCATCAACACTGACAGGTTTTTGAGGGCCGATCTGACCTCCGACACATGAGCCCTTATTTCATTTCATTTGCCTCTGCAGCTGTTGGTACAGTTCCCAAATACAACCCCCATTGCTTCATCATACAGCACTATATACACGTATCCACCTTCTCATCCAAACCATGGACACTGTTTATGTTATTTAACTCAATTACAAGACTGGTTGCGACTGTTCGTTGCAGCTACCTGCTTTTGTTATCTGCTTTGGGTAGCTAATTCGTGTGCAGCGAACTCCATTCGTTAGTATCATTTGACCTACATGAAAAAAGTAAGCTGTCAACTGAATACGGATCTATCGCCGATTCATGTTAACTAATTTACTCTTAATGCTTGTTCATCTAGCACGTAGCATCTCTTCGTCCTAATCAGCGAGATGGGCGTTATTTTTTTTAGTTACAAACCTAGCATCCCCATGTTAACTATGCGCGTTGTATGGGAACGCGCGATGTATCAACCGTGATCAATGGCCTTTGATGCGTTTTTCTATTATCTGCCTCATCATGTTGATGTGCAATCACTTTTATTTATCCCGGTCTGATCGTTTTGAACACGGAACACGGCTAATCTGCTTTGAACTGAAATTTTAATTCGTGGATCAAATCCTTTGTTCATCGATACTACGTTTCCTTGTTTTGATCGGTATCTCTACGTGCTGATTTGTTCGTAAAATCATTACGGTATTTTTCTTATCTGCTTGTTTCAATGCTCTCTTTCTTCTGTTCATCGACTGGTTCCGAACAAGTCGTTTGGGTCCAACCAACCACGTATCTCTTCTATTTCTAGCGTGACATCGATTGGATCTTGCGACCATTTATTAATGCGCTGCTGCGCCGAGAAATATTCCAGGTGAACTTAGGAAACTTCTTATCATCGGTACAGTCTTTCAGAAAATTCTTAATTCTTAATTGCTTTTGATGCTAAACTTCATGTACTCTTCATGTTCCTTCTTCAGTACCGTCACTGAATTGCTTCTATCATTCCATTTTACCTAGAATACTCATAGAAAACAGGGTTCTAAACCGTTGTTTTCAGTTATCCTCACCAGGCATGTGTCCTTACTAGAATTTTATTTTAATTATATTTGGAACTGAAACTTAGTTGTGCGACATATTATTAGCCTTAAAGAATACCTAAGTGGCAATCTATCCGTGTGACTAACATGTTAACTTGAGTACAGTTTAGGTGTTTTGCCACTATAAATTGAATGCCACTTATTTGATCGTAGTTGTCGCAATTTCACAATCTTTTCAGCCAGTTCCTTTTTTAAAAAAAACCACTCTACCCAAGTTTTTCTCTTGTTCGTGAGCGTCAGTAGTACATATCTTGTCACGACTGGGACTAGAACTCCAGCCATGCTTTCATGAGGCAACCGTGTTGACCACTGCGCCATTGACCTCACATTAGGCACGACCGAATTATCATATGTAAACGCTCAGCCACATTCGCTGCCCGACCGCTTCGGGAGGAGACATGGTGACTGTCTTGCTGACTCCAGTTGATGACTCGTCGACTAGGATTCCTTTCGAAGTTTAGTTCGCAGAACTTATTAACTTCATTGACCGATATTTTGATTCGTGGTGTGTGGTGGAACATCACACGACTGATCGCAGCTGTCACATTCCCATAAACTTTCCAGTCATCCCCCTTTTGAAAAGAAGCACTAGACTCTAGTTTCTCTCTTCTTAGAGCTTTTCAGTAGTGTACGATCTTCCACGAAGACGTTGAGCAACGCGTAGCGATAAACCAACGATCCCAAATAATCAAAACAAGATTGGATCACAATGCCACGGTACTATTGAACAAATTATCAAAGTTAATAATTAGACAACCTCAACAGTTTCGATCGACAGATCGTTTTCGGAAATGAATTACAATTTGGTGCCAAACAGGCTAAAGATGAACTATAATCACATAATATGTCATTCATACCCAACAGAGTTCTTCCTGAGCAGTCAACAAGTTCAAAACAATGAGAACGGACCGAGCCCCCGAGAGCAAAGTATCCTAACTGGCTATTCTCACAACTATTAAATTGATGCGCTAAAACGAGACATTTGTGTCATGGTCCAGTTAACGGTCAGAGACAGCGTAGGTAGAATATACAGCGGTAAACACTTGGGAGGGATAGGGTTAAGTCGAATTTTCACAGGATTGAGCTTCGAAAGTCGATACAAGTCGTGCCTGCCCTTGGAACATTCTGGAGACCGGTAGAAAGTTCATAATTTCAGTACCACTTGCAGGCGATCGATAATTTGGTTTATTAATAACGTTCCACTCCTGACGCGAAAGCTTTGCCAAACCATTTCAACTGGTCTATTGCTGTTTGGACATGGGCGACGTAGGACTTGTACGAATTCCCGTTAGGCGCTCAGCTTGAAGCGCTTAACATGATTGTGACCATCTTAGCTGTTGATGGAAGCCGGCACCAGGCACATCTGAAGACTTAATAAATAGCTCCGAAAGCTCTACCTGCCGTTATTTGACGACTCGTGTTGCAATTTCAAAACATTTTCACGAATTCTGTTTGGTGGTCTCCAAGTAGTTTCCCTAACGTGGTATACTCGACGACAACAAGTAAGGACGCGTTTACAGAAAGCTTGAGTGATTCATAGTTAATGTGTGGCACCCATACTTTTGAACAAAATCATCTTCCACGCGACCAATAAGTCACGCTTATTACCTCTGACATCAGTTCACCAATTGCATCAACTTCAACCTCCAGGGTAATGAGAACGCGCTTTTCCCTCTGATTGAATGATTTTCAATGATATTCTCATATGGGAGCCACTCTCTGAACGCTAATATTTGACGTAGTATCCATTGTTTTTCTAGCATACACGTCTTACAAAACTTGTTTGCTCTGTCTTTTTTATGGATTTCTTTTTTATAAATCGTCACTCAGATAGTTAATGCTCTCTACATCGTCCACGTTTTTTTTCACGGATGAGGATAGTGTTTCTCGAGTAATGCCTGTGCATGCAAGTGTAAAGCAGGTGATTAGAAAATAACAATTGATCAACGGACTGAATCCGATCAAACTGTAGGTCACATTTCTCAACGTGGCCCTGTCGTTGGGATCTAAAACTGTTACACAACCTCAGAGAAGTCCCAGGCAATCTAAGTTATGCATTTCCTCCTAGGATAGCAACCTATTTGTCTCTCTGGCCATCGTAATTGAGCAGAGGAGAGTGTGCGCGAAAAACGGAAACGAAGCTGGTCGCCTGTAGTTTTTGTGCGCATCTGTTTGTTCTTCTTGCATATAAGTGCCATAGATTCATATAGATTCATCGGAATTGTGCGGGACACTTCGTTGTTGATGAGATACTGGTGAATTGCTTATGATTCTTTAGACGTCCAAGATATCAAGTATATTGTGGTCTTTGATCGCTGACCATTGATGAGTAACCTGGATTTTGATTAAGTTTTGTCATCCCCCACAGCTGCTGCCATCGTAATATTTTTGCCCGATCTGTTTGAGTTAAAACAAGAAGTTAGATTTGCTCTCATCAAACCTCAAAATTAGTGTTTGGGTCTGTTTCCCTTACTGGAATTCACAATCCGGCCCTCGTGATTGTGAAACAAGCTTGTCAACTTGCTATATCACTAAGCCCACATTTATCATCACTGCCAAACGCTCAACCTGTGACTCATATTTGATTTTCAGGTGCAGCCGTTTAGTTAACTTTATACGTTAATTTTCTTTTCTACTTCAAACTGCCCAATAGACACTGAAAATATCTAGGTGTTTCGTAGTTATCGAAATAGTATTAACATATATACGTCCGGTAGTGTACTTTACTTATACTTACATTTTCGAATTTATAAGAAAGAAATAGATTGTTCACTCTGTTACAATGAAGCTCATACATTTTTAGGAGCAGCTTGGCTGTAGAGGTATTTGGCTAAATGACTTGTTACTGTCCAAAATTTGTAGGTTTCTCAAAATTTCTCATCTAGCATCTGATTGCTCGACAAAGATGGTTGGTGTTATAAAAGTGTCATCAGCTTCATATGTAGGTTCTTGTTTTTAATTAATGGGAATTTGAAATATTTCTCCAACTTATAAAGCCGATATTTAACTGTCGACTCAAGATGTTATCTGCAATTTGGGTGCGGTAAGTGGCCCTTTGAACGAAAATATTTGATTTAAGCTCTAAAACCCTGCGAGCACCCACAGGAAAATGGTTACATTGTCAGCTTTCACCACAGTTGACATGTCGGAGAGTGTTCCCATCCAGTGATGTGGATGGCCACAAATTCTGCTACCATACAGGTGGTATCTACCAACCTCGTCTTTCAGAGCAATCAGGGCATCCATACCCGTTTGCTACGTCATCACCGTATCGCCTGGAGGTTCCACTCAATTGTCAACAACGAAATTGACAGACGCTCCGTCTGCTTACGGCATAAGTGACCCAACCTGCACAAACTGCGCATTCTCATGGCTCTGGTCTTTGGTCGTGAACCTGTATATTTCGCAGATGTGCACCGACCGATTATCACGTTTGCACAGTCAGCCCATTCACTTTGGTCTAATTTGAGGTAACAATGGTGGCCGAGTGCCGAAGGTCGGTATGTATCTTCCACACGAATGGACTGGGTCCCTGACAGGTTGAGTAAAACTGAGCGCTTTGTGAATACTCTTTTTAGTCTGAAATCGTGCACATTTGCGAGGTCACAAATGGCTAAGATTGGTGAACGCATTACGTGCGCTCACCATCCTCATAGACACTGTCAGTATTTACGCAAGTTGACGAGACAGCGTTACCTAGATGTATGCAGCAGTCAACGGTCTTAAGCACCTCCCCTGCAATAACAGATGGGATCAGTGCCAACCCAGTCTTGTAATAATACTTTGTCCCCTGACTGATATAAAACATAATTTACATGTTTTCTTTGAAGGACTAGATGAATCAGCGTAGTCCCAGTACTCAATATCAGTCGGCTTACTATTTGGCTGAAACTCCATTCTGAGGTCATCAGAGTCACCAAATTTCTCTCCCAGAATGTCATCCACCGGTGCAGTTGAACAGCAAAAGGATGGTTGAACAGCACGAAGTGAAAAACACCCGAGAGAGCGTCCATCATTGCTCACGTTGAACTCAGACGGGGACGTGCAGTGATTTCGACAATTTTTGACACTTTACTAGAACTCCTTCAACGTAGGTACAACCTCAGAATGTTTGGCTAATTCTTCAAAAGTCATTTGCGGTTCAAAACTGCCATCACCGTTGACTGAGTAGAGGAGTCGTGGTAATTCGCTATGTGTTGCAGTGATCAAGTTCGTCTTACGGTTCTTGCACAGACTCTGTTAGTTTTTGTTTCAGTTCACAGTCTTTGTTCGATTCGGAAACAGGGGGACCAGCCGATGTTTGTCCATAAGCTCCGTCGAATCGGCGTAAATCCATTTCCGCTCTCTCTGCTGCACTCCTTTAGAACAAATCTCTTCGCAACAGGCTCGCATATTCATCGAGGTTTCTGTCCATTGTTCGTTTGGATTGTCCCGTTGTTGTAATGCAGGCAGTTTGATTGTCAGCGCTGTTTTCTGGGTTTTTTGTGCACCCTCGTTCCACCATTTCTAAATGAATTTTCTGTCTTTTGTGAATAAGTGGTTTCGGAAGCGAAGATAAAAACTAATTATGTTAGAGAAACGGTATGATCTTAGCCAGTGTGGTTAATCCAGAGTGAACGACAATTTCAATGGAGTGACGCCACCGGTAGCTGACGTCGATATGGCCACCTTGTATCTACAGGTTGGGTTACACACGGAGGTCTCTACTCTAGGTATCGCCTTCTTTAGTGTTGAAATTTGCAACCGGGTATGTGGAGTCCGTGCGATGTGCGTGTTTATAACACTCGTTCCTCATTGCCGGTGCTCACGCCTGGTCACCATCCAATCGCATCTCTCTTAGAGCAATATGGCCGAGTTATGCATTTATGTGACCAGCAAGCACACTCATACTCGAGCGTTCGCTCTTTCTCGGAACTCATCCTACATCGTAATTTGGAACGCATGTTCACGCTGTAATTATGTCCTTTAATAACTGTGTGCGTTGATCTGACTTATACTGTTGGATAGGTGGACAATCTGTGTTGTGCAAGTAAAGCTGGGGAAACCTTCAGGTTGTTTTCTGTATGAACCATTGACAGCAGTAGTCTAAATATCAATTGAACGTTACATCTGATGACATATTTTCCGCTCGGGTAAACATTTCGGTCTTCCTACTGGAAACGCAATCAGTTGGTCGCTTCCCCGTTTGGATTTTGACTTCTAGGGTTTTTGGGTTGACCGTCATTATGTGGACCTGGTGCTTGGCATGAGGACATCTTAACATCTGTGCGTTCACCTAAATTCTGAATAATACTCCGACTGACTGGTCTTGCGATGAATTAAAGTAACTGTTCTACTACCTTCTGTCTGGAATCGTAAGGTCAGGGGTGAACTCGACCTAACCAAATTTCAAACACTAGATTGTATTCGCCTAAACTGCCGGGGCTAAATTAGTTTAGTGGACTGTGGTTATAATGTTTCGATCCACCAACGACGCCGAGTGCTTCAGATTTTGTTTCCGAATCTACTGCAGTAACGCTTTTTCACACGTTGATCTTACCCCTCATATTTTCCTCCAGCTACATGAGAATTGGCGTGTTCCGTAAGACTTAACACCAATATGCTTTTTTTATGCTTTGCCTGAAAGTAAGAATCGTGCTTGATCAAGCTAAGAAGTATTCCTCTTCATACTTTCATGAAGGCAATCCCAACAAAAACTCAATCTTTTGTCTACTCATCATTGCTGAGCTTTTTCCACCATGTCCCTTTACGAAACAATGTGAGAATCCCTTTCTCAGAAAGCGCTTTGTTTGGTAAGGTAAATGTCTGCTAATTACAGATAATGATTGTAAAATTCTCGGCAACCGTTTGTATCTGCGGTTGTTTTCTACGTTCCTGTGCCCACAGTCCTCAACTGCTCTACAGCATCGCTCAAAACCTGCTCAACCGTAACATACCAAATTCCTGTGATGTGCTGAAGTGGCTGCGCGAGATTCTAATTTGTCGAGTTAATTTTCTGCAACAAAATTGTGACTGTATCAATATTCCTGGCTGTTTGCCCGATATGACTCAAAAAACCGACTCGTTATCCACGACGACGACGATGACAATATCAACTGCAATCGATACCGGGTCGTTTGAATCGGAATCCGGCCAATCTGCAAGCCCCTATGCAACAGGTTAGAGTGCCCTCGCGCTGATGTTTCGATCAGACTACTAACCTAGGTTCATCTTATAGAACAGTAGTTTTTAACCTAAGCATAGCATCATTGCCCCCTCGCTTTACTTGCATCACGTACAGGCTCGACAGCAAGCACCTTCTGGTGCTGTTAAACTTAAACACACCGTATAATGTAATTCTGTATAAAGCTACATTTGTGTTCAAGGGTTTGCTTGACAATAGATAAACCTGGTACAATCACATCGGCTAATCAAAATCAGACCGAGAGTCCTTTAGCTGATGTATGGAATCCTTACTTTGAAAAATGTAAAAAGCTGTTTCACTGTCTGATAAGGGTTGGATAATTTGGCTGGAACCCTGATCTAATATTCAACGTTGTCATCACTTGTTAGTTGAGGCCATATTTTTAAAGCTGAGCAACTTATTAGGGATTCATTTCTCGACGCCATTCTAACTGATGTTCTGCGAATTTATCCACCAGGATATATTGTGATTCCAGAGCTAGATTTAGAAATAAATAGAAGCGTACGGAGAAAACATGTTACATATATTTCATTTTTCTTTTCAGCCTTTCCCTTAACCAACTTGTACCATAGCGTATAATCTGGTAACTTGGTTTAAAGTTTTCGGATTATCTCACTTCAGTTACTAACCATCCAATACTGATGGCGAGTTGTCATACATAATGTTCTGTGACTTACTATCTTCTTCTGTTTGTCCTCTCTTGTCGTTTAGCTTCTAAAGAAACCTCTGCTATTCGTAGGCAACCGGGAGGTGGGCAACAGCAGTTCACTGTTACCGATGTAAATACTCTTTTGGGACCGCTCGGAGTGAACTCGAAACGTAATCGAATGGCCCTGATAAAACTGGAAACCGTGTTTTTCACATACCTCTGGTCACTCGACCTGGAAGCTGTGTTGACTTCCATGTCTTGCTTTCGTCTGCTCTGTCGCGAGGCGGAGTTGTGGAGTAACGATGTGGCCTCAGCCATGGTTGCCAGTCTGCCGGAAATGGATCGAAATGCTTTGCTGTACGGATGTGACGGTGGCTCTAATCTGACCACCATCACGTTAGCAATGCATAAGGAATTGAAGGATTGGGATTTAAAAAATACTGGCCTACTGCCAACTTCGTCGGGCTCGCAATTAAGGTCCGCCACGCAAATGAACACGGAACCCACGAGAGCGCCGGCTTTACCAGGTCAGTTGGATCGACCACACGGACTGGGCTCGTCCGCTGACACAGCTCGATCACAGTTTCATTCATCCCTAACCCATTTAGCTCATCCGTCTGGGGATTCGACGTTCGAAACCGACCCACGGAATCGGGTTTCCAATTTTGGCTCCTGTATCGCCTTGTGTGATTGTGGATGCCCCTTGTGCGCTCCTTCATCACACCTGCCTGCGGTTGCTAACACCAACACAACTTGCACGACCACGTCAGTTACCGATTCCTGCAATTTAACCGATGTACAACCTACCATATCTGTTTCAACCACCTTTTGCGGGCATCAGTTTGAGCCCTGTCCGGTTTCCTCTGTTAATCCTCTCACTTCACCCACACGTATGACGACAAAGCCAGGTCGGTCTGACACTGCGAGTGCACCGCGTCACAGGCCAACCTGTTGCCCGATGTCAGCCTCACGGGCACGCCCGGATTGCCGTTTGCCTGATCTGTTACCAGTCTACTGTGTGTATGCAGAAATTGCGGACCACAGTCGTTCAATCGTCACCACTGGACGGGCACATTTGCAAAAACAAATACTTAACCTGTTACGTAAAATAAACCACCAAACTCAGGGTAACAAATTGGTAAGTTCTGCTGAATACTGGTATGTTTCGCATGGCGTTTTTATTCGCGAGACTGCATGTGAACACTATGTCTATCCTTTGAGTTTCGTTCTCAGCTTTTTATTTAACGCCATCTGCTGCGTATTCTGGCCCGTGTACTCTGAGCTATGATTGTTTTTACATCAAACTAAAAAGTGATTGGCTCTCCGACTAATCGATATCTGGAGCACCTCAATGGTAGTAATAGAGATAACCGTCAGACCCAGTCGTGTTCGCAGATTTCGATGCACGCAACCGAACAGTGGGAGGTTAGCGTATAACTCGAAAATTTGCAAGGCCGCAAGCGTCAACTTCGTTGCTATGCTAAAAACTTGGTCTAAAATGAAATGGACGACAAGTGGGCTAATGAACTTTCAGCTGCTAACCAACAGATGGTGTTCATACACTTATTGTCGTTTGTGTGGTACGTATATTTGCAACTTGTAGTTTTCGATGACAGTTCTGTCAATCGTCAGCAGATATGTCATATGAACGCTTGATTTCGTTTACCCATCAGCCGTTTATTTGCTCTTTTTTCATAAGACGATCACTTCGGCATATTTTTGCAACGTGTTTGTGGAAGTGTTTTGAAACAGTCTTTCTCGTTGCTTCTTATGGGTCGTTTTAACAACCACTGTTTCGCATATTATCGGGGAGTCTGGAGGTTTTGACTGACACAAGTTGCGCGCCACGCAGAGTTGTTTGCAACTTTCACGTTTAGGTGAATTTTTTTAACCCATCTACTTTACATGGTAGCATTCGCTTCGAGTCGTGCCCTCGCTGGTGTTTGTTGATAAAGTAGACAGTATTCTTGTGCGCTCTGGAATTTAAGCTTTGTTCTTCATGCTTATGTGGCTAGTGTGTGGTAAACACAATTTCGTTGAACTGTTACTTGACGTGCTTGAATAATTGAATCTAAACCTTTATTTATTACCTGAAGCTTTTTTATACAAAGATATCCGACACAGTTGAGGTGACAGCAGTCTGTGATTGCTTCATACGAAAAGCTGTGCTCAAGAATTATGTTCACATACTCATTTAAACTCGGTCACCTGTAGCATCAACGTGACATTATTCTGTCTTTAAAAGAAGGAGTTTACAAAACCTCGCTACTCGCCGTCATTTCATATATCCGTTAAACTTTTATCGTTCTTGCGGATGATTTCCAGAAGCTTTGTCGTCCATCGTCTATGAATTCTTAGCCTTGTACTGGTTTGATGAGATCGCAGCATAATTAATGATACGGTTCAACAGACAACTTCGGCAAGACAATAAAGACGTTGGTTTTGCAATACAGGTATCGGTGACTCGACGCATTCCGCAGATACTAGGTCACCACCTGCTACGCCGTGGAATATTCACATGATCTGGTTCGGAATGAAAATCGCAACCGACTGGTCGGGGTATGTATAAGTTCGGAGAATAGAGAATTTCACGTCAATCCTTGACTTCACAAAATGTTAGGGGTTTCATGGCCGTGACCTTAGGAACGGCGTTGTGAACGCCAGCATAATGGCGTGAGAATGATGCCAGTGGCATTCTCTCCTAGATGTTGTCCTTGCCTCTTTTTCCATTTGTTATATTGCCGTTTACAGTTAGATTGCAATACATTCGACACACATGTTTGTGCACTCACTAACGTTCTCTGGAAAAGGCAATTCCTGGGTACAATACTTTCTTTTAACGGAATCCATTCGAAAATTTGCATTGTATTGCAGAGACTATCGCCGAGCAGAAGCGATGTTCATATTTCGTTTTCGTTACACTAACTCTGGTACCTTTTATGTAGCTGAGTGTACATATCTGTTTTCTGTCTACTGGTAAAATTTAGAATCTCCGTTAAGTTAATTCCGATCTAAACTTGACCTCAGTTTTTACTTTGCGGACTGTTATCTCATGTCTTCTGTATGCTTGTTCATAGGCGTGGGAACATACCTACATGATTTGGCAACGAAGCACTAAGTTTCTTATAAACTATCCCAAGTCGAAAGTGTCCGTATCGGCCGGTGGAACAGAAGATGCGTCCTATGACAGTCCCGGGAACTATTCACCCGGCAACACCGGGATCTCTGGACTGAACGCCAGTGTGGGTTCTTCCAGTGTAATGGGTGACTCCAGTTCTATTGTCAGTGAGTTGGATCCAATCGCAATTTCGGGTGACGGTTTTACTGGTCTTGTCCGAGACAAGAGTGGAACGCCGCACAGTTTGGGCACGAACTCTGGTTCTCTGTTTGGCTTAACCAATCACTCGATCAACGTTTGCGGCTTAAGCAGTTCCAGCAGTCTCCAAGCCCCCAATACCATTGTTGGAGGTAGTGGCAGTAATGTTTATGGTGTGAGCGGCAGCGGAGTATCGAACGCAACACGTTATCTGGCAGTTAAACGACGACCAAGCCAACAACCGACAGCATCGGACCACGAGATCGAAGATGTGCTGAACGAGTGGGCGAATATGACAGGATTCCTGTGTGCGCTGGGATCTGTAGCATTAAATTCGACTGCCTCACAAATCCTTCCAGCCCATCCGATCTTCCAATGCCCGACTTGTGTGAGTCAACTGGATAATGTATTTTAGTTTCTTCAGATGTTTTAACAGACAATTTCGAAGTAATACATAGGATTCAGAATGTCAGTATCAATGCTCACAGACATTGAACACGTCTGCACACAACTTCTCCGTTCTGTTTTTCCTATAAAAGGAACTGCCTCGGTTTGCTTCTATCTGGTATTAGTTAATTTAACTTGAAACATGCTTGCACACTACAGTTAAGTGACTGCTGATGTGATAATTTATTTTCGAGTAAATGGTGTGATCTTAGGTTAAATAACAAACAAACTGTTATTGTGTTCTTTCACTATTATATTCCGCCAAATTTATGAACGGCCCCTGAATCCCATGTCGTATTCCCCATCGGCCGCCACACAGACAATGTTACACCATTGACTGATGTAAATGTTTAACCGATATACAACTATGATAAGAATAAATTCTAAAGGTAAAAGACGGTGAAGAATTATGACATAACTCCCGTAACCCTCATACCGTAGATCACTCACTGATCCATCGCACGCCCTCATAGTATCCTTAGTTTAATTTCTGACTCTCCCTTACCATCCTATTTAATCGCATTTGTTAGTCAGAATAACATTTAACATGCATGTACTATTCATTCGGTAATGGTCTGTTTGTAGGTTTTTGAAAAGGCGTACCTGCATCCATACCATTTCTAGTTCTTTCGCTTAGACTTCTATTAATTTTCAACCTTCTTAGTAACGTTTTCTTCTAGAGTGAGCGGCAGCTCGAATCACAGTACCTTATGGTCAGACTCATGGCTGTTATGATGATGTATCAAAAAGGTGAACTCTATCGTTCAAAACCACTATGCTGATTTCCCTTGAAGGTATTTAGCCTCCTTTTAATTAATCGTCCTTCGCGTGGCTTTTTTAGCAAACTCATATTTGCCTATGTCTCAATACATCATCATAGACAGCAATACATCGGTGGTTCACACTGATGCTTGACTGCCACACAACCACGAAGAACAAAGGAAAGAAAAAAAAAACTTATATAGGAAGAAAGAAAAAGAGGAGGGGAGGGGAAGTGGACCTAACTACTAAAAATAGCTACGTCTATATTCAAACATACAACATCAAGGCGCCTACACCTTGCAAACAAACAACCGAGCTGTAGTGAAAGTAAGGCGTCATCAGCAAGACAGCTTCCTTACGGCTTTCACTGCCCCGCATCATTAAGTGCACTCACTTCACAGACAACTCGGCCAAACAACGACAACATTCACGCCACTGAGCTCGATTAGCCGCCATCTCACCTAACGTCTCAAGCCACCGACTCTGTGAGTCGCGAGGGCCCCAGCCCGGGAGACGAACCCGACCTACAGTGCCAACCCCTTCGTAACGATTTCATATTGTCTACGTCAGTGGAGTCATTGGTCCAGCCGTCCGCATCGCTGCGCGCGTCAGGCGCGTCCGCAAACAGTGCTCGGTGTGGCAAACGGCTAGCTGGCATCCTTAGTACATGACCCAACCATCTCAGTCTGTGCAAATGTAGCGACTGAACAAGAGAACTTGCTTGACAATCAGTGCCAAACACCCGCTGTCGGTGACGTCTGCGTTGGGTTGACTCGCTGGTGCCACCCGATACGGCGAGCGATTGAACGCAGACATCGGTGGTCAAATACCTGGAGACGGTTCACGTCCTCTACCCTGAGTGGCCAGGTTTCGCTGCCGTAAAGTTCTAAGTCTAGCAAAATATATGAATATTCACCTATGTACGTCATAGTACTCGTTTGCATCGTTCCCCTTTTTGCTTGTTACATTAAAAAAATTTATTGTTTCGGTTTGTGTTCACGTACAATTTGTTCTGTATTACTTTGTCCGACTGTAATGAAAGTGTATAACCTTGCTTGGAAAGTCAAAGCACAAATTCCGCTTTTGACATTTTTGCCATTTGAATTGGGACCTTGACGTGCTTTTCTGTTAGCGCCGATTATGCTTACAGAGACGTTCAACGCAAATCACCTATCAAAACTTGCCTCACCACAAGCTTCGGATGGCTTTACTTGCCCTTTACTGGCAGATTCGAACCCATGTGTCAGTCATACAGCTTTATTGCTCGACTTTTCTGTCAACGTTTGCGGAACCTTCATACACACAGGCGCATTCATGCCGGCATTTTTCCTTCTTCGAATACAGTAGTTTTATGCTTTTATTCTACTCCAGACTCATTGTTGCTGTGAACGTCGGTTGTGGCACCAATTCACGCGTCATTCGTCTTCGAAACTGTACCAACCGGACAGCACCCAGTCATCCTGGTTGCCCACCACTGGGGCACGAATCGCGTCCAATGAGACACCCACAACATCTTATTCTGCTTGCAACCCATGTTTTACAGACGAGACTGGCAGGCGCCCAAGTCAGCAAATCACGTCTTCTACCTCAACGTTGAGCACTACCTTAGATGTTGATCATCGTACCCCGGAAGGTTCCTTGGATCCTGACAGTGTATCAGAGGTGCTTTTTGATCTCGATTTTCCCCGATCTGTCACTTCAAAACAAGTATGTATCGCCTCGTACATAGTTCGCTACCCTATTTCTAACGAGTTGCCTGCCAGATGCCTTTTATTGTTGAGATTTAGCATGTTAATCCCTTGATGAGTTCTGAAATACCATTCAGTTGTACACGAGATTATCTGTCTGGTGCAGTACGGTAAAACCTGGAGCCTGCACTTCAGTTCTTGATAACTCATGACGTCCATTTTCGTTCTGCATAATCGGTGCCTTGGGTTACCATGTAGATACTCTAGAAAAGTTAAATGATGCTATGAATAGACGCAAGTAGACGAACAAACAGGTCTAGATGATTTATTCGAGAGAGAAATAGCGCCATGCAATTGAAACAGAACTAATTCTGAAGACTGTCGTGAGTGCGTCACGTGCACACCCATGGACTACAACACATACTCACTTGTTATACATGTCCATTTGTGTCGGAAGACCATGTGGTACTTTCACTGGTGGCCGGTCAATTCATCCCAGATCGTTTCTTCCTCAATGTATTTGTCCCCGACCTAGGTCATCGTTGGATAATCACTTGACGTGGTCTTAAGTTTTATGAATGTGTCTAATGGTCGTTACGAAATGAATTGTCGCTGTAACAAAGTTTACAATCAATGTGCAGGTGTTCTTCCGCATCGAGTTACTTTTTATGGTTAACGTTGTGTTTACTTCAGTTTGACAAGGAATTACTCTTTTTTTAGAATTTCTAATAGGTTTCAGTTACTGGGATGCCTACACACTGTTACAGAACTCATAGCTTTTTGCTAGCTTTCTATCTATTCATTTTAGACGTTTTCCAAAAATACATAACAGGCATGTGTTCTAAACGCGATGAGAACACACTGCTTGGCCACTACTGTGCAGAACAATAAAACTTTCACCCCTCAACGAAGCGAACTCCTTAGGGTTTCTCAGTCCACCTGGGATGAATCGACCGGCCACCAGTGAAAGTACCACATGGTCTTCCGACACAAATGGACATGTATAACAAGTGAGTATGTGTTGTAGTCCA